>DWPQ01000558.1:0-15648 GCA_018251795.1 Perichares adela | reverse complement strand
GTTGTTTTACTCTACTAAACCCTAGCTTTATATAATGAGAAAAATACGATTCTGAGAACATAAAATGATATTCAATGATCAGTCCAACAATTTAAAAGGATATATTTGTGGCAAGAGAGATAATAGTTTAAAGTAATAAAAACATCATCAACTTAGTTCCAATACTTCCAATACGTACACACTCACTGTGATATATGTATATGGTTTACTTAGTGGTCAGTGGTACTTTGCGGGATCAGCTAGTTATAACTATAAAATGTAAATCCTTAATTGGCTATAAGGCGTGAACATTTGGATATATTTGAATCAGACTGAGAGCTGTGGATTTTATTTTAATAAATTCTTATTTATTAAAAATTGTATTGATAAGTAGGTAAACCGCTTACACAATCTGTGTCGTCCAATACTTTTCCGTCAGTCGTTTGTTTTTATTCGGTATCAATTTAACCGTGATTTTCGTTTGCGGAAGGATTTCGAGCGTGCCGCAAAGTTCCGCAGTCTTCTAAAGTTATTCAGTATTGACTTAATCTACTTAAACCAACCAGAGTGGAGGTTTAGATAATGTTTTGTATGTATCCAAAAACAACACACGTATATATATTTTACTGTTTACATACATTATGTATTGGCTTGGTTGTATTTGTTATCTTTTGCTCCATATTTAGGATATACCTATTTTTATTTTATTACTATATTCCATATTGTTCAAATAAATACTCATTCATTTAATTCTTTTTTACTATTGGTATATATGAACTATCTACAAGAAATAAACAAATGTTGATAATTGTTGACTTCTGACGCTTCTACTTTAATGACAAGTTAAAGTTTTGGATTCAAACATGAAACAGAATTGTTATGAAATTTTAGTAACCTTTCAATTTTACATTTTACGTAGTTTTACTAAACTAGCTAGTATAGTAAACTTTGGTAACTAAATGTTGAGTAACATTAATATTAAGAGTTCGTTCCTTCACTGTTAAGCGAAGTCGTTACCTTTATATTAGGTAACAAAAACTAAACCGATAGCATGTTTTCTCAATTGTCTGTATATCGATTATAAATGTATATAATACTAGCTGACCCCGCCAACGTTGTTTTGTCATATAAAAGTTGGTGGAAAAAAATAGGAGTTGGTGATAAAAAGGTGAAAATTGGAAGTTGTATGTATTTTTTGGTGTCACACAATAAAAAAAATTGTCTGTTAAATAAAATAAAAAATTTGTTGGGCGTGGGCCCCCCCTTATTATAACTTAGGGGTATAAAAAATAGATTACAACCTATTCTCAGACTTACCGAATATACGTAAAAATTTTCATTAAAATGGGTCAAGCCGTTTCAGCGGAGTATGGCAAGTAACACTGTGACACGAGAATTTTATATATATAGATTTTGATAAATTGTTTAGAATTTTATACGAAATATGGTAGCACTCAGCGAATCTCGATGCTCCCATTGCGGTTCAATTATGATGAATACATTCATTGTTAGATTGGACCTTTTGTTCAGCAAAATTACTGTACCCATTACGTAATAATATGCCATTGTTGTCTTCATATGTTGCTAATGTAAGTGTTTTTACTTTTGTGGATTGGGTGCGTTTGTTTATTTAAGTAGAACCGCCTAGCGTTTTTGATTAAGCGTTCCATTATCTTTTGAATATAGTTTGAAAATATTTGAAATTTAAGTGATTAGGTTAATTATGTTAGTATTACCTACATTATGGAGTGTTCACTATCATTATTATCACCAAGTATGTAATGGGCTCAAGTCTCGTCTCATAATGTGAGGGGAATAGAACATAGCTCACTTCGCTGGCTAAGTGAAGATTGTCAAACTCCACATTTCTTCCAGATTCTTACGGAGAACTTGCAATGTGGAGAAGATTGCCAATGAAGACAGTAGCAACACTATTGTACAAATAACTTTAAGCGTTCACACAGTATTCCCCTGACTGCCATGGCCCTAAATCACGTACATTACAAAGCGGACGATGTTACACACACAACCGCATAATAGTGCACAAAACGTTATGTAAATGTATTCAAAAGCTGTAAGGGTGAACGCAATAATTTTGTGGTTGTGACCGAAAGATAATAGCATCGCATTCGCGTCCTTCCCGGGCACTTCGTTGTCGCATGTTAAGGTGCGGCTAGACTGTCGTCGAATTTATGCTCAGATTTTACGATGCCACATTGTTATTGACATAACTTACTACTTCAATGTTTTCAGGCACACTACTAGTACACTGACTGCAATTGTTGCGTTGGAATTATTCAAAACGACCAGTTATGTTCAAATATTGGATTCATTGTCTATGTTTGTTATTATTTAATCTATTGGTCATGGTGTTTCATGGTTGGTTAATAAAAAATAAAATAATTATGTTAGGAATAATTACTAAGGCAACGCATTAGTTGGCAAAATTTACCAAGCGGTGCATAAGAAGTCACGTTTTCTGACTGACTATCTGAGTACATGTGCGTTTTTTTTATGACGACATAATCTCGTACATTTTTCAGCAGGGCAATTCTTGGTCTCATTTCCGTTTATAAAAATAAAAGTCGCAATTTTATGTGGTCACAATATACATATACCTTAGGTTAGCCAAAAACGAAACTAGCCCAGCCGCTATTTCACCGGTGAGTTATCCAGTTGTTGTAACGAGCGCAGTTCCCGCGGCGTCGTTCCGAAGTTTAGTTTAGCTTCGAATATTATACACAAACAAAGTGAAGGCAAATTGAACGTGACAGGCGACAGTGTAGCGTGGTAGACCATCATGAAGTTTAGTGAGTGTGATTATGTCTAGGTTTGCAATAACAGAAGATACATTTGAACTGACCCCACCACCCAACGTTGTTTAGCCATATAAAAGTTGGCGTAAAAAAATAGGGGTTGGTGATAGAAAGATGAAAATTGGGGGTTGCATGTATTTTTTGGTGCCACATCATAAAAAAAAAATTGTATGTAAAATAAAAAATATTATGTTGTGCGTGCCCTCCCTGCCCCTTCCCCCCATAACTTAGGGGTATAAAAAATAGTTTACAAATGTAAGTACAAAAATCGGTCAAGCCGTTTCGGAAAAGTATGGCAACTAACGCTGTGACACGAGAATTTTATGTGTATCGATAGATAGAAGCTTAAACTTCTGCTATTAGATTAAAGTTATATTAGACTTCTACTATTAGATTAAAGCTATTACAAATGTAGGTTGAATCATTTGATAGGATGAATATACCTGTGTCTGGATTATTGCAAATCATTTTGAAATGTAGTTATTTACCGTTACATGTTGCCCTGGTAGAACGAAAGTCGGTCAAGTAAAATTTGTTTATTGGAAAATTAAAGAAATGTATTCTCGTGTGCAGGTGTTTTAGTTTAATCATAACTTAAGTTTTCGATGCAATGAACTTGTTGTTGTTGAGAAAAGAGAACAACGGTTATAAATTGTGTCTATAACTTTTTAACACCTCTATATTAATTGATTAATCTCCTTTTCGCCATCATATAAGCTTCTTTATAGCACTCTGTAGCATTAGTATTTGGTATACGAGGCCAGATAAATATTTTCTTTCTATCTTCTTTGCGTTCTAATAATTGCATGTAGTTGTGCTTGACTTGAAATCTACACAAAACATAATCTATTTCAAAACTATCTGTTACACAATTCCACTATCTATGAAGGAAATAAACACTTACTGCGCGGATCTGTTGACATTTGCTCGGCGCGGCTCTCGACTCTCAGTACTCTTGATGCGCTACGCAGCTAGCCGGCTATATAACCCTCAGTTATATTGTGAATAAGTATATCTTGGCCCTATCGTCGAGTTAATCATAAAGCCAAGTGTCTTTATACAAATGGTTAAACTTTAAGAATCAACTGTTATATTGACAATCGACTATTGGCAATTTGTATTAATGGCGGAGTATTTAATTGGTATTGATGTCGCCGAAGCAAGAAAATTAATAACAGAATTTGTATGGTTGGTGTAAAATAGTAGGTAGCGTAGTGGTTTCAACGTTGACCTTCTGCACGGTAGGGCCAGCGGTCAAATACCACACTACTTTACGAAATGATGTCCGTACATAGCGTATTAGAAATTCATAATAACATCCTTTGATGAAGGATATTATCGTGATATCTGCATACCTGAGTTTTCCATAGTGCTCTTAAAGGTGTGTGCAGTCTGTCAATCTGCACTTGGCCAGCATGATGAACTAAGGCTTTAGACCCTATCATTGTGGGAAATGCTATACCAGCTATGGGACAATTATGCCCCCATAATTGTTAATAATGATTATGATACAAATTTACATTTAAGTATAAATGTCCAAAAATGTAATATACGAATGGCTCTAACCTTGGATGGGAATATTTGATGAAAATATGTACTACGCTGTAGCCAAAACGCCGGAAACGATTACTTTTGTGACCCCAAAGGAAACCCGTATTCCATTTCACGTCATCCTGAAATAAGTCGAGAGAACGCGGGTTCGTGGGTTGACTTGTGACTTGTGGGCAGTATCAAAGTTAATCGTTGTCTCACGTTAACGGGAATACCCTTTGACATTTGATTACTAGCGTCGAAATGTATTATCAGCTACATATTGGCTTCGTGATAGCCCAGTGGTTTGAACATTGGTCTCCTATATGGTAGATGGTGCGTTCTTATTCTACACTCCTCACTAATTTTTTAAGTTATGTGCGCTATTATAAAATTAATTATCAATTGTTTCGTTGAAGGTAACATTGTCAGAAAATCTGCTTACCTGAGAGTGGTCCAAAGGTTTTTGAAGTCTGTCAATTCGCACTCGACCAGCGTGGACGACAATGGCTATAACCCCTCAGAATGCGAAAGGAGACCCGAGCCCAGTATTGGATTCGTCTTTCTTAGTATGGGATAGTCCGCCTATAAAATAGATAGGTACCGAAAATATTCTGGTGGTAGAGCTAATAACTACAGATTTATATAAAAAAATGTCGCCTTATTTAAATGTACACAGGAATATATATTACACATAATATTTGTTGACATTTTACGAAGGACCGTACCGCATTGGGGATAAACCTTTTTGTTACGTTATACCGAGGACACAACGTAAGTTCCCCGTCGAGCGAAAGCATCGGCATCCTCACTTTCACCTCAACGCGCGACCTTTGACTCTTCGGGGGCTCGCGCGCTCGGCGCGATCGATCCCGTGTGAGTGTGCTTTATGCTTTATCGTGTTTTGTCCAGTCGTGTGTAGTGTGACCTGACTTTTAGTCTGTTGTTATGAGTAAGTCTGAGTGTTTATGCTGAAATGAATACTGTGTTACTTACGTGGGGATAAAATATGTATGTTATTTGACCGAGTTGCGGAGGGTATAGAGAATATAAGAAATATGTCGAGATATTCTTTGCCCTAAAAATACATTCGGTGTCACAGTATTCAGTTAAGCGAAAGCTTAGTTGGTTTTCATTCCGTCCCACAATGTCGCATGGTTCGGATGAGCGCTGGAAGTTGCATACTATATTGTTTGTGGCTTGAGATATACATACTTATAAGTACACCCGGATTAGGTATCCAGTCTGTGAAGTGAACCCAAGGTCATAATTATATGGACGGGACACAATATATTTTCTATTGTTATAAAAATCGTGGCACACAAGCGGTTAAGGGCTGTTGTTTATCTATATATACAACTAAATAAAATTGGAGTGTCTGTTCGTAATATTAATATAACCGCTATTTATGTATGTGCATACACAGTACATACACCAAAACAACAGTTTTAAAAAAAATTGACTGTCTGTCTGTTTGTTCTGGCTAATCATTGGAACGGCTGGACCGATTTTGACGGGTCTTTCACTGAAAGATAGACGAGGTTGTAGCGCTTAGAATAGGCTATACTTTATCATAGATTTCCCGCAAGTTCGGGATTTACGCGGTCATACCTTTGTGACACACTGATTTCCACGTGAGCCTTGCCGCGGTCAGAGCTAGTCTTAAATAATGTAGGAACAGGTACCTCTCTGCTTGAAGTATGAGAATGGAAATGCTACAAAATTTTACCTTAGTAAGGAAGGGAAACTCTCTTAATATGAGAGGAGACCCGAGCCCAGCATTGGGACAAATATGGGTTGATGATGAAGGAAGGGGACAAAGTAGATCCAAATAACATACAACTTAGGAGACACTGAGTAAGATACTTCCCCCACGTGTCATCTATAAGCAACGGGTACACGTTGATAACACGTAGGTACACAGTATGTATAATGAAACATTTCACGTACACATGTCGGTGGCAGCGACCCGTGAAATCGGGCTTAGTTTTGCTGACACAGCAATATATGAACGTCCATTCACGTTCACGTCACTACTCCCTTTAAGCTATGAGCGCGATATGTCCACGTCGTGTTTGTATGTATAACTGGTAACGCCCTCGCTTCGCTACGGCACACATAATCCTTAAGTTGAGGATTAGTTTCCACATTTGAATTATTATTTTTTACATGTTTATTTTTGTACATTTTATGTTTCTGTTTATCGTTATGATGTTGGTTTTAGGTTAAGAGTTTTGGTATAACATAGTCTTAAGTGCGTGATACTAATCCTTATGTTTAGGATTAATTTTCGCATTTGGATTTTTATTTTTATTTCTTTATATTTCATGACTCTGTTCATCGTTTTGAAGTTAGTTCTAGGTTAAGAGTTGCTGTTTAGAGTCTTAGGTAAGTGATACAGTGTTTTTGTAGCCTAAAGTGGTAAGTGGTCAATGTTGCCTATGGTCTTAGGCAAAACTTAGGGAGTAACCAATACTGCGCTGTTCATGAATGAGAGCTTAGTACATTTTCTGAAGAAGTACACAAAAATACATTTAGATATACTCATTCAATTCTTAACTCATATCAGTAAATGGATATAGAGTGCAGTGGCGTTAAATGGTTACTGCGGTCATTGGATGACATAAGAGAATAATACTCCTGTCTCTTTTACACGTCCCTTAAAAATTCCAATAGGTCATCATCCATGCATGCCCATGATACCAAAGGTACTACGGGTGTGTAAGATTAAAGAAATAAAAAAAAGTAAACGCTAACACACTCATACCCACGCACTAGGATTCCCTGTGTCGCGGGTGGCGTGGACACGACAAATAACACATCACTAACACCCATGACCCGAGAACAAATATTTATCTGTCACATAAATATCTGCTTCGACCGGGAATCAAACCCGGGATCCCTCGATTCGCAGGCAGGGTCACTACCAACTAGGCTACGAGGTCGACAAGAATTGAATGACTGACGTGGACTCAAGGACTACTGTGGATCTTGTGGATTTTTGAATTATATTTAAGTACTAATGAAGGCCTTGACCTATATTCGCTAAGTACGTATATAGCAATAATACAACTCTTATTTACTAGTTCAACCGCAGTTACGTGGACAGTTGCCACAAATGTAAGGCAAATGGTGCAAGGTCGCTACTTATATTAGAATACACTTTCAAGTAGTTTGTAGAGGAGCGTAATGTAATCGTAGATGGTTTAATTAAAGAGGATTCGTTGGAGCGAAGTTGGTTAGTTAACTTCTAGAAAAAACAATCCTATTAGAATGAGTTTTACGTTCAGACCAGTAGGCTATCAATTCTTGTAGAGTGGCCGATATATTTTTTTTAAAACCTGTCTCCTTAACCGATATTAGTTTTTTTTAAAACCCGACACCCTAACCTTGCTTGAAGTTTAGACATGGATCGACAATGTTGTGCTACTTCGAAGATATCGATAATTTGTTTTACGGAGTGAGTTATCTAATGGACTACTAAAGTTCTATTAGGTTGCCTTACCTATGCCATGACATGATATATACCGACGCAATGCAACAAAACATAAAGCTGTTTCGTATTCTTAATAGCAATCGTTTCACCTCAGCCGATACTTAACAGGATTGTCCGATTTGATATACATACGTAAAATAGCAATAAAGTAACCTTTGTGACTTAGGACATTCTTATACTAACAATTTAACACGCAATGCGTGTACATAATGTAAGCAATATTTTTCTTACGTTCGCAATACGTCGTCGGGGCCGTGTGATCACGTACGTAGTTATGCCCGAGTTGTGTTTGTTGAGACGCGTTGCCTGGCGAAATAACATTATGTAACTGTCTTCGGGTTTGTGTTTGCAGCCTTTTGTGTGACAGTGTTGTAATTATAATCCTAAGTGTAAATACTTTTGAACTCCCGGTAAATTCCATTAACATCCCAGAGAGTGTAGCTATGTCGACGGAATTTAGGTGGATAAGAATCCTACAAATCGTCGTGTCGTATCTTTATGAAGACTTGTTAAGATTAGAAGACGTTTTTATTTTTCACCCTGTTGAGGTGCCGTGTACTGAATCTGCTGTGGTTTATTAAGAAGAATATAGTTAAGAGACGTCTTGACCTCAAAACATTGTTGTTTGCAAACGAAATAGCTTTCTAACAGGTGTTTAAGGATTATTGCAAACTAAGGCTTTCTATAGCGCCCAAAACCAATAGCACGGTTTTATTGGACACATGTCACAAATATGCTGCAATTTTTGAATACAGAGATGGAGTGTTTCATTTGTAAATCTTACTGGTCCTTCGAAAGGAAACATAAACGCTAAAGCAATTAACTCTGTGGTAAATCAGCAAACTTCGTTAGTCCTTACTATGATGGTGGCAAAAGTTAATTATCCATTTGCAAATGCATCTCAAGCGACTTGACATGGTGTAAATTTGCTCGAAATTTAACTTAGAACTTCTCAGTTTCCAGTTCTTAACCGTTCCCTAATTATTGATATCAGATAGGAAGGTTATCGAGTTAGGTTCCACATATTGTAATATGGTTTTCATTAATACACGTTGTTCACAGCTTTATTGGTTTTAATAATAAAACAATATTTTAGCAGCAGAAGCCTGTAGTTTTCATCCAATATCCTGAACAGTACAATTAATGTTCTTCCATTTGATTCCAGATCCCTCGTTACGTTACGTGTCTTCAAGTATCAGAAGAAACGAACAACCATAACATCATAATAAAAAGGTATGAAGTCATTGATAAAATTTGACGAAATGTGGACGCAAAGTATTTTTTGAAACTTGTTCTACAGTTAATTGTTCACGGTGTAGAAGTGGAATATTTTTCTGCGCAAACGTCATCCACAATTTACGAAACGAATGCGTAAGAATAATGCAAAATTGCAATTTTTAGGTTTTTTTAGGATACATATTTTATGATGCTTATTAATGCAAAAAATTGTATGGTACAACGTTATTAGCAACTTTAAACATTATTTAGACTAACTATTGCTTTCAGTTTAATCATGTAGAATTCTTCAATAAACTGAAGCAAATGGTAAACTTTTTCGTAAAGAACAAAAGTTTTGAAAGCTACAATTATATGAGTTACCCTGAAATTCCTTAAATTACTGACTTCAACGACTTAAAAGAAACGGTTTGGGTGTGGTAGACCACTTTTTTATTTCTTTTTGTGAACACGCCTAAACTTTTCTCCTCAAGCGCGCTTAAGTTGAGATCGATAGAGTACTAATGAGTCCAAGTTTCATTTGCGTTAAGAAAGTTTCCAAAAATAAGTGCACGTTCTACGAATGTTGCAAGTTGCAAGCTTGAAACTTTTGAATTCACGATAAAATGAACTCTCGTGCCGGTGCTAACAGTTCATATTACTCATTTGAAACATCTCATCAAAGCAATATAATGTTGCTTCGCTTCGGCAAGCTCGACCATTAGTCGGTAGGATTTGACAGGGGTAAATTTTTAATTTAATGATTTTGCTTCGGTGGAACTGAATTTATTTTCAGCAAAATGTAGTTTCAGTTGGTTGCAAAAGTATTGTTCACGGTATAAATTAGTATGTTGCTTTTTCGTTATTCCCCTCACGAATAGATCGGCGTCTGTCAGTTAGTATTAAAAAGTGAAAATATATCTATTCGTATTTTTTTATTGATGAATAGTTTAGAATGCAAAAAATATAAGCTACTAGCTGACCCGGCAAACTTCGTACCCCCTCTTAACGACGGGACAAACATCAGATGTTTGACAGGTACGTATAGTTTCAAAGGGAAAACAAAATTGTTATTCTTAAAAAAATCTAGCAAATTTTCATATTTTCTCACCGTTTAAACCTTCCCTGGCCTTCCACAAATAATTCAAAACCAAAATTACCCAAATCGGTCCAGCCGTTCTCCAGCTTTAGCGATACTAACGAACAGCAATTCATTTTTATATATATAGATTTATTTTGTATGGAAATACAGGAGGAAAATTCATTACAAGTGAACTATACTAGTATGCAACTTAAGGAACGGATAACTTATTAATACTTGTATGTCACATACTACCACGCTTTAGAAACTAATATAAAATATTATGATGCGTTATAAAAGAGAATCTACGAGTTTTACGACCGTCTATAAACAACGGGGGACTGATCGACTTATGTGTGAGCTTTTGTTAGCATTAAGGAAACGTTGGTGTGTTTATTATTGTGTTATGTACGATTAATGGTTGGTGTTTGTTTTATGACAATATTCTACAAACGTGACGAGAGGCTGTCACCGACACTCATAAACATACCCTCCACCAAAGGCATCACCGACGCGTTCCCGACCAAATACAGTTTTTTTATTGGATCATTATAACTTCGTCTGTTGTTAAGCAGCGTGCCTCAAGTATAGAAAAGGTTGGCTTAGACTGAAAAATGAATGGTATTCCATTCAAAATATAATATAAAATTTAAACATAAAATATAAAATTAATATAAATCTTATATTTTTAACAGTCCTCTGTCTATTCCTCGAATTTTCCATTAAGGTGCATGATACAAATAATGTGACTTTTCTAGAGAAATGTCATAGGTGTTAATCAATTCGAAGTTCAATGTCTTAAATTAGTTTTGTAATATTGTATGTAAATTATTATTAATTTTTAATTAACAATGTTACAGCTGAGCCGTTTTGTTAAATGTTTTAATCATAGCGTAATGATACGCTTCATTGCCTGAAATTTGTCTCGTATCAATTCCAACTTCAATTTTCGTCGGCGCTCAGCGAGCGACGCTGGTAATTAAGTCACAATCTGAGGTATTAAACTGTGAGTTTGTTTTGGAGAGCCCGTCTGTGTGTTGGCGTAATTAGGTACATTCCTTTCGCAAATGACTCCAAGTTACGTTGCCATCGCAAGGGCTCAATCACAGGAACGGTGGATATTATGAACGTTTAACGTATTCCTCGGTTTGAAATAAATTATTTGGTTGAAACTGGTAGAGTTATTTTTGACGATCACAAACTTTAGCTTTTTACAAGGCCATTAAGGTAAATGTGAACTTTATAGCATTTTTATTTTATGCGAATATCCATTGACAATGCGACGGTGACATTTTTGGTGACCCTGATATTCTTAGACAGTTATGACCAATTAACATCAGGTGGCCAATTTGTTAACTAACCTAGTAAATACGAGCAGTGCACGCGGCTTCCCCCACTTGAAAATTAGTATGTCACAAAGTTTTTTTCGAGTAAATTAGAATTACTTATTCATATCCTGCCGCTTACGCAGCGCCGCAACTTACAAATTAAAAAAAACATTTTCCAGCGGACTAAATTGAGAATCTAAACCAGTCTCAAATCCCCTTAAACACACACAAAAAATTTAATCAAAATCTGGCCTGTCAAGTTGACACAAGCATACAAGAAATATATATACAAAGCTACTAAATATATGCCCAGGCCAAGAATCTAACTCAAACACAGATAAAAAAAGTCCTGCTATCCTATCCTAAATGCTTGTTCTTAGATCGTAGGTGTTGTGATTTATCGTTTGTGTGTTCACAATACAGAAATTCCTACACTAGGATTAGTGCTGGGGTGAATGTGAGCATTTTGTAAAATCCAATGTTGTACAATAAACATTGTTTTTTCTGGGTCCAGATGAATTGCTTCAAGCGTATTTCGTTATGTATAATACATTTTCATTACCTTGTCTTTATTAAGTCAATATTGGATGAGTTCGCGGCAATTTGTACCTAAGTGCCGAATGTATTCGAAACAGATGTTATAAAACCGTGGAAATTAGATTGACTCCTGCGAACTCGACGAACGAAATTTAATTAGCTAGCATACATAGACGGTGTGGTTTATCATGGGCCTCTGGTAAAATAACCAGTATTAATTGAACGCCACTATTACGCTTGATTACAGCGACACGGGTAAAATATCGTAAAATATTATTTTAAATAACTTTAATTAAAATTTTGAAATTTGGTCTCGATATATTATACAATCACTTGAATTTCAATATGCTTTTGATTAATACATTTGCTGTGAAATAGATTTATTTTAAAACGTTCATCTATATATACTATACAACTAAATAAAATTGGAGTGTATATTTGTAATACTAAACTAAATGCACAAGTATGTATGTATACATACACGTTGTAAAGATATAGATGATCCAAACAATTATAAACAGTAATATTTTATACTTGCACGTAGTATAGAACAATTGCAGATTCTGCGATGGACCTGCTAGGTTTATTATTGCTTGTAGGACTAATAGTGTTTCATCGAGATAAAATCTTCACAATCGTCGAATGCATGAATATTCATTTGGAAACTATGACCGGCCAGTGAAAGGCCTTGTGCAACGGCTTGGGTAACTAACTGCTGACCGCATGTGAACAGTTGAGGATGGGTAAGCGGCGTCATCTTTACCAGTTTCGTGCCAACTTTCTAAACAAACATCTCACAATACCGAAAGTGGTTTATCATATAGCTCCCCTTGAATGTTGTTTTGGGGAGTTCCTCAACGGAGTCGTAATTCACGGTCACGCTTGGTCGAACTACTCACCGGCGGGCTGTACAGAAAATCAATGGTACTGGTTTGTCGCCATACCAGTAGCATTACGCTGAGTGCAGGCCCTTTTGTTGCGTAGATGACTGATGTATGTTGATTATTAAATATAATGTTAGGTATATGAATAAGTATTTGTTATTTACGGTGCAGCATTATGTATAAATAAATATTATTTATTCTATCGATCTATTCTATTCTACTTAAATGTGACCGCAATTTTTTTTTAGTAAGTACCTACATGATACGTGTCGATGAGGCATTGCCAGCAAAAAAGGAAGCGGGAGGGCCGTTTATAATTTGTTTTTGATGGACATTCTGCTGTTGGCCCTAGCGGCCTTTACAGCTTCACGCGGACAGCAAGGCGAGCTTGGAAAGCTCAGCCAGAGAAGAACTTAAACTAGCAAAGAGGGGGTGAGACCTTTTCGATAAATAGGGGCTGCGAGAGTAATAAAGGCACCGGTGAGTGTGTCGTGGTGAGATGGCCGCTCACGCGGGAATACCTTGTAGCGGTGGTATAGAATACGGGGCTTATTATTGTAACTGGCTGTAACATATTTATTATATTATACTTAGTAGTTTTCTGATCCTAACCGAATATGAAGGCTATGACATTTTCCGCTCATTTCTCGATTTATTGACAGATGGAAAAATACAACTATAATAAAGTTGTAGATTTATCTCTATCCATCTGTAGAGTTCAATTTTGGAAGTGGCATTTGAAAAGGTCGATTTTATCTAGTCAACATTCGTTTGAACGAATCTTCAAAAGATCCGGATGTATTGCTACGACTATAAAGGTCTCACGACGCACGACACGGTGTTAATGTAGGAAAAATACCATTTAATGAAACTTATTTTACAATACGATTTATATTATAGGGCAAATATTAATAATGTGTAGAAAATTGTATTTTCCCTGTATTTGAATGTCGATATGAAATTGAAATTGAAATTATTATTAAAGTATTATCATAAAACAATGCGCTTATCAACATGTTTAATCATCGTAATTTTGTTATTATTTATTTATTTATTTATTTTATACATTAATTAAAACGGATATCCCAATTACAATAATTAATGTCAGTTAAAGATAAATTTAATACAATATTAAAATTAAACACCTTATAAATTAATTATGATAAAAGATAATGTCCATGAAATGCAATAAAAATTAAAAATGTCAGTCAGAAAATAATAATAATAACAATAATCAATAACAATAATAATAATAAATTTAAATTAAATAATAAGAAATAAAATTAACTAATTCATCACTCACAAAATCTTAGGCACAAACTCATCACAACCCTCCATTCATCTGCAAAAAGATCGAAGTCAGGATGGGCTTCAAGCAGATTGGATTAAGAATATATGAAGGTTAAATTACTTGAATTTCTATTGGACAAGTCATCGATAATACCCTTGTAGTCACGAAGGTCTATGGCCTTTGATCATTTACCATGGGGTCACCCGTCTGCTAGTTCATCAGCTATTTATATTTGAAATTTCAAAAGATAATGTAAGATATATTTGTTGGTTAATTTATATAAACCTTTATGGCAGCAAAATCAGCGCACAGGGTCTGGTATGCACATAAAATACACGTTTCTCAGCTAAATCGCTTTCTATACAACCGTATTTCATCCACACTTTATTGATTTCGCATAAAATAAATCAGATACGAGCAAAATATACAGTGTCATCTTTAACAGTAAAGCTCTTTATACACCAACATTATACAAGATCGCATTTCGTAATACATTAAAATTTGATCATGTTTTTTTAATGGCTTATGAGCTCTCTCGTATATTTTTTTACCGGAACAAGGAACTGTTTCTATGGTAACTATAATATCTTTTTAATTTTTTTTATAATTAAAGATTGCAGTTATAGAATAAATCTGTGTAAGCCAGTAAAATTTATAACACAATAATGATTTTAAACTGTTATCACTACAGCACTGAATGTGACGCAGTTAACAGAGATGTCGTTAGTGTCGTTAAGTTGACAGGCTTATTTGTCATTAGTGTCAATTGTCAACTGTCAAAAGTTTCTCCCTGCCACTGCAGTCTTGCCGTGACCATAATCCATGTAACTGGGTCGAAATATCGATATAAAATTCTAAAACTAAACTAAAATGTATGAATCTAGCGAGCTAGCGCGATGTAACGTAGCTATTTGATGTCAGAAACCAAACAAGTATGTAAGACGCCTAAAGCTAGTACGTATCATCCGATTGAGTTTGTGTCATCGTTAGACGACGAATAAATTTCAATTGTGTAAACGAGCAGTAGGCGTTGTAGCTTATAAACATATTGACTCGATAGTACGCGTAAGGAGCTTCGTATCGGAACCGAGAATCACTATCGGAGGCGTGAACGTCGGTTCGTCTGTACAATAACCACAAATCAAAGTAATGTGTTTACTCCTACGCATATTAATTGTACACACATTGAAGCGAACGGTTGTAACTCTTGTATGGTTATGGCTCCCGTCGATCGTAAACCGTTAGACAAAGAATATGAATTCAAAGATGTTATGTAATAGTTAGTGTCCGGTTATAAAATAGTAATGCAATTGTGATGGGAATTGAGATGATGTTTATAAGACTTATGGGCCATGCGATGGGAAGTGGTCACCAAATCCCGTGAACCACGACAGCAGAGAATTTACTGATGAATTGGGTTTAAAGAACTTTATTTCTCATTAAGAATTGGAAATTCACTTACATGAGAAACTTAAAATTATCACAAGCACC
>DWPQ01000557.1:0-15649 GCA_018251795.1 Perichares adela | reverse complement strand
ACTTTTTATGGAGAACTCTCCGGTGTGCAGGTTTCCTCACGATGTTTTCCTTCACCGAAAAGCAAGTGACAATTAATATCTAATACGCAGATAACTTAGAAAATTATTGGTGCGCGCCGGGATCGAACGCACGACCTCCCGTTTGGGAGACCAAAGTCCAAACCACTAGGCTATCACTGCTCTCTGGTTTTAGACTTATATTATTATTATTTATTTTAGACTAATTATTTTACTTATCTTAGACTTTGTTTTTGGCTTGCAGTAGGGGCAATTGTGTGAGAGGAGACCTGAGCCCAGCAGTGACAATTATGGGTAGTAATGTAGGGGCAATTTTTGTGCGGTTTACAGCGTGATATTATGCCAAATTCTCGGGTATGCAGGGTTTTTTACGATGTTTTCCTTCACCTTCATAAATTGTAATAAAAAAACTGTCTGCATTGCAGAACCTGATCAGAGAGCTTTTTGGTAGTTTTATACGGCCATGGTCCTTTTCTTTTATACATGTTTTTTCTTATAATAATATACCAAGAGATAGCTGTTTTAATGTTAAGGCCGCAAATTGTTCCATTATGTTCAAACACACTGAGTGCATTGCTTAAATTACTACTGTTATAAAAATTGAATAATCTAATCACAAAAAAGTGAAATATTATTTTTATCAAGCATAATGAGGGTATAGATCATATAACATGTATAACAAGGATCTATTAAATGTAATTTAATTTTATAATTACACAAATAACTTGTTGAAAATTCTTATTTATTTATTAAATTCAAATAAAAGAAGTGTAATACTAGCTGACGCAAACGTTGTATTGCTATAAAAAATACTTTGATCCCCTATTTCAACCCCGTACAACCCTGTTTCGAATTAAAAACCTATGTTCTTTCTCAGGTTCCAGACTATCTCTGTACCAAATTTAATTATAATCGGTCCAGTAGGTTCGGAGCCTATTCAACACAAAGAAACAAACAAACAAATCTTTCCTCTTTATAATATAATATTGTTATTTATTATAGACCTAAACAATCGTGTACAAAAGGCAATCTCATAAGTATTCAGCCATTTCTTTCAGGTTTTGGGGAAGTGACAAGCAAGAAAATATTGCAAACATTATTTTAAAGTCTAAGCATAAATGTATGACATATTATAACTGTTTTTAAAGTATACGGCAAAACTGTATAGGTACCTACTAAAAATTCTGTATAATTAATTCACGCAAACCTCGTATTGAGCTCAACTACGGAGCCGTTTACATTGGCATAATTTTCCTTTAGACATTGAAACCTACATTATATTGTAAATTATATTGTCGCCTTTGACTTTAGTGTCAGTAATAATTATAAATAATGTTTTGCACAAGATTTGTCTAGAAATTACCTTGAAATGTTTTTACGTCTTTGACATTGCGAGTACAACATCCGGCCAAATTTTACGATGTTAGACAATTGCGGATCAGAGCCCCTAGACAATTTTTGTCAGCTCAGCAGACTTCACGAATACATTAAAGCGAACTCTCAGGTACGCGAGCTTATTGAAGATAGTTTCCTTACCGGGGCCAGGAATAGTGTATTACTTATCCTTACTTCCTTACTGATAAATACGAAAGTAACACAGTTTGTATGTTGGTCAATAACGCGTGAACTACTGAACAGATTTAAATTAAATTTGGGATAGAGATAGTCTAATGCTTAAGAAAGAACATTGACTACTATTTAATAGGGCTAAAGGGGTGTAAGGGGAAATTGAAATAGGGGATGAAAGTTAGTATGGAAATTACTATCAATTTTTTTTAAATTATAGAATTCCCGCAGATCTGAATTTGTGCGGGAAAAACTTTGTGACACACTGATTTCACGCGGACGAAGTCGCGAGCACAACTAGTACGCATATATATTTGAAAATTAGATGTACATGCTGCATTCAATTCTGGCCACATCGGTGCTGGTTACCGACGGTAACTCTAAAAAGTGATATGTGAACAGTGAATAAAGGTTTGAAATTATGTAGGTACCTATGTAAATACCATTTTATAGTATCTTTGTTCATTAAAATACTTTGGAATTAATGCAAGATGGTGAATCTACTTCGTCTCGGGGTACGGTAGAGTCAATCGAAACCTTACCTGAATAATAAAAGATAAAAAAATAAATATTTGGAGTCGACGACACGTCCGCAAAATTCCGATTGTCAGGTTATTTTGTTAAAATCGAATGGTTCTGACAAACAAATCGCAGTCGCCATATTGGCCACTCTAGCGAACCTCACTGACACTGGATGACATTTGGAGTGACATAAGCCAGGCATTTTTAAAATAAAGTGTCCTTAAAGAACTATTACTCATGTGACTGTGTAAAACAAAACGTCTTGCTGTAAACATTGAGCGAATCCATGTTTCACTCTGTGCTATGTGTTTTTGTTGCCAATGACTTATTTATTTGGATTACACATATGATGCCGAAAATGTCAATGTCAATTTCTTCTCGTAATATTATAATGAGGAAAGATTTGATTGTTTGTTTGTTTCTTTGTATTGAGTAGGCTCCGAAATTACTAGACCGATTTGAAAAAATATTTTACCACTAGAAGCCTACATTATCCCTGATGAACATAGCCTACTTTTTACTGTGGAAAAATGCTTCATTCCTACGGGAAAACGGGTAATAGTTACAAACAATTTACATAGCAAAACGATTAGCACGATAAGTGATTTGCTATGTGAGGAACAACAGGCGTTCGAGTAACATAGTTACACTTATAGGGGAGTCAGCTAGTAAAATATAAATCGTTTTAAAAAAACCTTAAAAATAGTATATGAACAAGACACAGTATTGTCATTAAATCTAGACACGTGTAGAGTTCGAGAATTTCTAGTATGCTCTGAACACTGACATGAGACGCGTCGCGACAGAAAATTATAGTTTTTAGTGGGACGAAGGGCAACTTCAGAGCGGTCTAGAAATTTCGCTAGAAGTATGCAAGCTATAGTGTTTTGTAAGCTATAGTGTTGATTCCACAGAATCGGTGCCATATAACAAAATGTTCAGAATAATGTACCAAATAGATTTAAAAATTTTTTTTTCGTTGGCCGGCACTTTCATCTTTGTGCCATCATTTTGTCAACATCGTCTCCTTTTCAAGCAAATCGGACCGTAGGAACTAGGTCAAATTGGAGTTGTAAGATTCCCTTCTTTTTCTTCTTAAAGTGCCTCTCCAACTAGTGAAGGTTGGCTATCAGCTTCCTGATCTCGTTCTTGTTTTTTGTTCTGCTAAATAGCTCAGCGGCGCTGGCGATACCGGTCCATTCCCTGATATTACGTAGCCACGACTTCTTTCTCCTTCAAACCTTCCTTTTTCCAACGACTTTTCCCATCATGATGATTTTATTTATAAGGTCAATAATAATATAATAATATGATTATATTAAAATGTGTTCAGTTACACGCAAACGTCACTTTACAAAATAGGTTTATTTGCTCGAGGAGTCTGTTACTAAACATACGTGGCGATAAAACGACGATACAAATGAGTTGTGTAAAGCGTTTGCGGCGTAGCGAGTGAATCGATGTAATGTATCAGGCAGGAGCAGGGCAGTCGGCTGGGGCGGGCCGGGCGGCGGCCGGTGGCTGACGGCGGCTGACGGCGGCGCGGCAGTCGCGCGCGGGCATGTGCGCGCACCGCCTCCGCGCCGTTCGCGAGCCTCACTTCTGTGCCCCATTACCCCATCATTACCTCACGCTCATTATTTCAGTTCATCATCAATACTCGGATGAAAATATGCGTGCGGCATCACATTAGCTGATATTAATGCTAAGTTTGTCATAAAATCAATGGTACGGTCGTTGCGGTTGCTAAAATTTTGTGGGTCAATAGCATAGTCTCTTACAAGGATTACTTACATCATTGAAATCGCGATTTCGGCGGGAAATGTTAACAATAATAGCTGTCCAAACATGATTTTATTATTACGTGAGCACATTCGTTATTATACACTGTTATGTGTGCGAGCAATTCAATCAAGTGCAAGATAAAATCAATGTCAGAGTTGAATAAAAGATTCGATCAAATCTAACCAGGTTGAACGAAAGCAATCTATTTAGATCTATGCAATGAAAGTGCAAGGTTATTTGATTTTTTCTTTTATAATACGTCATACATTTGTAAATAACTTCCGCCTACTAAATAACCTAGGGTAATACACCAATCCGCACTAGAGCAGCGTGGTGAAGTATTTTTCAGACCTCCTCAGTTACCAGGAAGACACCGGTGCCCTGCATTGGAACGCTAGTGGGTTGCACCCACTACGTCAAGTAGTAGTATACAAGTATAATAATGTACATTAGTAAAATGAATATTTACAAACATTACAAAGTCTGGTAAGTGGACGTAAACGCTTTATTATAAAATGAAAATTCCTTTATTTAATGAAGATTTTAGAAAGATATGAAAAAAGGCCTCAACAAACGGATGGACACGGACGTCCGTACAACAAATTGATCATATAAGGGTTCCGTTTTTTCCTTTCGAGCAAAAATATGTACGGAACTCTGCATGCACATCAAACTATTTTTTAATTGTTATTGTTATAACTCTAGTAATTATTATTTTGTGCTAATTTGATTAAATATTTGATAATGGCCTTAACCTTCCCCAACGTGAGCAAGGTTGACAGACCTTTCCGTTTTGTTTGTTATATTACCCGGAACCCTTAAATCCTAGTACTATTAGTTTATAGATGGAAATCGTGTTTGATAATAAATGCAATCTCGGCAGAAGCTACGTATTTGCTGATTGCTTTTCGAATTGGGTCAGAGGCGCGGAAGTAGATCAGTCGCTTATATACTATGTCAATATACTAGTACTAGCTATTTACTAGGTCTAGGTATTTTGTCAAATTGAATAATGTAATATGATACAATATTTTGCATTTTAGGTACGTAAATGACACTGGCCTTAAATGATTATGAGTTTATATTCTAGTTTCACTATTAGTGCTTTATCATCGTTACTGAGGCTTTCTTGTGGTGTCCACTGCTGGAGGCAAGTCTTCATCAACTACTGAGGAAGTTCAAAATGTACTCATTCGAGCACTTCAACAGTGATTGAATTGATTCAGTGCGGATCTGTTTGGGGTTTTATAAGTAATGACATCTTATCCATATTCTTAAATAGGTAGCTACATCTCAGTGATATAAAAACGTGATTCATAATGCCAATTATATTGTACATTCCTTGATTTACGAACGAACGTATTATAACAATTTCGTAAAAATTCTAAAAGTAAATAATTTTTGTTTTTAATTAAGGTTACGTTCTGGCATCATAAAAAACCAGTGACGGCTAAAAATTTCCTATTTCAAATAAAGCCATTAATGTGATAATAATCATTATGAATAAATATAATTTAATATAATTAGCAGTATATTCTGGAAGGTAATAATTTAATCTGAAAAATGCGTGGGAAAATAAAAATTACTATTGTTGTAGTTCGTACTGTAACCATGATTGTTTGGATTTATAATGACGCAATGATTTAAACTTCAATTTACTCTATAATGAGTAAGAACCATCTAAAGGAAATGATAATATTTCCTCCGGAACGTTAATAAAATACCGTAAAAACGCTATCGACTAAGAAGCATATCAATATTTCCGTAATGCACATATAAAAAAATATATGACAGAATTACCAAAGTTTTTAGTACACTAGTCGTGAAGCATATCTTTTATTCCTTAAGTACATATACCACGTAATAAGTACGTATATTTCAAGCGGTATTTTTGTTAAACAAACGTGTATCTATATTTTACTGCAAAAATATTATATCTGTAAATTCAGTATTCTATAGTTCGTTCACGATGCCAGGAAGTCTCACCGGCGCGTCTTATGTTGTCTTTATGCTTAACGTCATTATAATGTTTATCTTTGTTTAGATACTAAAGTGTGTGTTTACGTAAACCAAAATACCTACTCCTAGTTACATATGAATGTTTCTTGCAAGTTCAATATTACGAAATGCATTTGGTTTTGATCTAAAACAATGTAACAGTGAGAAAAACTGACTTATCGTATGTTCAGGGCCATTTAAAATAGACATATCCGTAGTAAATAGCAAGAAAAATTGTAAATTTCGGTTTGTATTGTAACATGACAGAAAGCATCCAGTATACTATAGTGTCTAGTAGACGGCTTAGCTAATGAGCGGATATCGGAACAATGTTTCAGCGTGTAATTTATTCATTACACAGGCGTCCTCGATCAGCCAGCCGTTAACGGAGAGACTCCGCTGAATGTTTTCTAACGAGCTCCGTGTACGACACAAATCAGTCAAGTCTTTTCGTCATACGCACATGACATACCTTTCATTATTGTTGCTAAACAAGTAGAACAAAAGCGACAATAGTAGTAGTATTTATAATTTAAATTGAAACAAAATATTCTGGTGAAATATTTAAACTGCGAACAATTAGTGTTTTGTATGACCTGGTCACCTTGGGATTTTTAAGAGGCTGTGCTATTTTTCAGATATATGAACTTAATCTTTAAAAAAACTAAAGTATTTCGGTTTTCATGTAATTTAGTTATGACAGTTTATACTATATCAGTCTGTTCTAATTGTGATCCCTTCAGTGCTTCAAGTGTCGAGTTTTAATTCAAGATGTTATTCTAGATGTGTTTGTGTTCAAAAGTTACAGTTATGAAGTTTGATAACGTTATCTTTCTACATACATGAAGAATACAAAAAATAAGTCATCAATAATTAAAGTGGACTATACCTTCACATCGGCAATGCATAAATAACCGACCTCAAGATAAAATGGAGAAATCGATGCAAAATAGATCGTTGAAAAAACGTTGGATGTGTTTATTTCCACCATGGAGGTTCACAGATTTATCAGACGAAATATTATACTCGGCCTACACTCGCAGGCAGCAGCAACGAGCCATGCTGCGCTTGATCATGACTGGCGTTCTGCTGCAGACATTTGACGCCCTCGTACCCGGACACCGCAATTTATATAAAATCTACGTCCCCTTTGCAACAGATCTAACTATTGATATAGCATTTTTAGTGCTTTACGCGTTTTTTCCTAAAACACGCACATGGTCTACCCATTTCGTCTGGTTCTTCCTGTGGGCTGAACTGATCGCATCTGCCTCCTGTCGATTTGGAGATTCATATAATGAACTACTTGGCTGGGCGGTCGTCCTTCAATACTTAACACTGGCAACTTTACCATTTCACTATATATTACTGATAATCTACAGCATAATTTCTTCCGTGTCTTATATTTTGGCTCAGTACCACCTTGCTATGAAGTGTGAAGGCCGACTTCCGGATGATTTTGTGCTTCAGGTAAGATTACAAATGAAATGTATGTATGTTATATTCAGTTACCTTAACTCCTCTGGCTTGAAAACTCGAATGTTGATGACAAAGTCAGTGTTATCTTTTATCTTAAGCTTCCTTCAACCTAAAGAGAATCAATTAAAAAGATATCTGGGAAGTCTCTACATACGAGTAGATCAATCTTATTACTAGGTCTTTGTATATATATCGACCTTTAATGCTGGCGAAATCGAAATCATTGAGAATCTCTATATAAATACGTGAAGCGAAATCTTTCAATCCTTTATTACAAAAATTGCGCGGACGGAGGTGAATAAAATTTTGTACACTTAAAATTTATGTGTAGGAGAAATGCAGAACGGTAATATTTTTCAACAATAATGCTTATAAAGTACATTAAATCACATTCATACTCGACATACGTATACTGTTTTGACGTTCATTATGCAAATGGTGATTGTCAAAAAGAAAAGATTCAATTTTAAAATCATGTTATATCTGTATGGAATTAAATAAAGTTTTATTATTATTATTATCTGAGAATATAGGTGTCTAGATTACATTCTAACAATGTTTTAATGACTTGTGGTCGAAATTCGACCACCACACGATCTCTACTCTACATATAAATACGTGAAGCGAAAACTTTGGATCCCTTTTTACGAAAACTGTGCGCATGGAGGAGTATGAAATTACGCACACTTATAGTTTATATGTAGGAGAAGTGCAGAATTTTAATATTTTTCAATAATAATGCTTTTAAGGTACGTTAAATTAATAAATGAAACATTACACGTACATAGACACATCCACATGCATACTTGATGCTTGATATACATATAAGAGGTACTCTTATGACGTTCATTATGCAAATGACGGTTGTCAAAAAGAATTTGAATTTATCATCATGTTGCATCTGTATGGAGTCAAATTAAGTATCATTATTATTATCTCATAATAGAGGTCTCAAGATTACATTTTAATAATTTTTAATGACTTATGGCCGAATTTCGACCACCAGACATACTCTAGTATAATTAAATATAGATATAATAAAATGTCTGTAATATAATTGATTGAATATCCATTGCAGCAAATAGCGAATGGTAGCTTACTGATCGGAGCCACATTGTTAGGTGGTACTGCATATGCCATCAGTGAAAGTCAACAACGAAGCGCATTTCAGGAAACCAAAAGAAGTTTAAAGGATAAACTCACCATTGAACAGCAGAGTAAAGAACAGGTGCTCTAAGTAATTAATATTGTTTTGAAACGTACGACTCATACAGTACAGGTTTAATACGAACTTAATTTATTATAGGAACGTTTGTTACTCTCAGTGCTACCAGAACATGTTGCTATACAGATGCGCCAAGATCTAGGTCTGATCGATACCCAATTTAAAAAGATATATATGTCTCGACACGAAAATGTTAGGTAAGTTGAACCGACAAATAATTGATAAAACAGACCTAATTTGAATTTAATAAATATCATTAAATTTAACGCTATTTAATGTTGTTGTTACCAGCATCCTGTATGCAGATATCGTCGGTTTTACTGCTATTTCCTCAACTTACTCAGCACAAGATCTTGTGGCTATCCTTAATGAACTATTCGCTCGGTTTGATCGGCTTGCTGAGGTAATTGAAAACTGATTACTTTAGTCTGTAGATAAATTACATGATTTATGACAGGTAAAAACACACAGTACTTATTACTACAAACGTTTATTACTTTCAGAAATATCAACAACTTCGAATAAAAATTTTAGGAGACTGTTACTACTGCATTAGCGGTGCGCCGGTAGAAAGACCTGACCATGCTGTTCTTTGTGTGCACATGGGATTGTCTATGGTCAAGGCGATAAAGTAAGCAATTTAACGTTTACGTAAATGTATAATAAATTATACTAAGTAAATCGAGTTTTAAGATCTGCCTTAGAAGTGTAAAGTTGTGAATACACAAAAAGTACTTTTGTTGACATAGACAACTTATACATATTTGAATCGTCTTCAATATTCACCGTGATTTAATCTATAGTTAAGGAGAATTATATTACCAGGTTTTCGAACTTTTTTAAATTCTCTTTTATTCAGAAATATTTGAATCGGTGTTGATATAATTTTATAAAAATGTTAAGGTACGTTCAACAAACCACCAACTCGCCAGTTGATATGCGTGTGGGCATCCATACTGGCGCAGTACTGGCTGGCGTACTGGGTCAGCGACAGTGGCAGTTCGACGTGTACTCCAGGGATGTGGAACTCGCCAATAAGATGGAGAGCAGTGGCATGGCCGGGTACATATAGCATACGTTTTCCTTTTCAACCATAGCGACACCTCCCACGCATAAAATTGGAACACGGTTTTTAACAAAACTATATTTTATGTCATTAGAATCACGTTATACTATACAACATTTTAATGAGTTTTCCAATTGAAAATAATCTTAACGTCTAAACACTAATTGGTTGTTAACGTTCACAAAAATGGCTCTCCTGTAAAATTGCTTTTTTTGCGTGAAGATCCGTGGTAGGTGTTGTAGGGTCTTTAAGATTATTTATGAGAATTACTTAAGATATACTGCAGATAACACGTGAAATTGAACCCGAACGTTAACAAGCGACTAACGTAGACAGACAGACAACCTATGGGAGTACCACTGCCAATGGGCATCAAAAACACCGTAACGTTCATTCTTACGCTTGACTTGACTCAATGACAAAACTACCATGCACTAGTATCGAAATTAAACTGTTTGGTACCGAGCCCAACGTCCTAAACTTACTTATTGATCTCTCTTATCATCTCTTTCTAATGCTGATAATGCTCCGTGATGTCACAATTTAAATTTTATAAAATTCTACTATAAACATATGGTTCCGAGAAAATAAACTGGTTTATCGCCATGTCCAAATACTTTTGAGGATATAAAATAGTAATAATGACGGTCATTAATTTACAATAAGTTTTGTTTTCTAAAAGAGGAAGATTTGATTATTTGTTTATTTGTATTGAATAGGCTCCGAAATTACCTGACTGATTTGAAAAAATATTTTACTATTAGAAGCCGACATTATTCGTGATGAACATAGGCTACTTTTTACAGCGGAAAAAATGCTTAATTCCTACGGGAAAGCGGGTAATAGATACAAATAACTTACATAGCAAAGCGATTAGATACAACGATAGGTGACTTGCTATGTGAGAAACAACAGGCGTTCGAATAACCAATCGTCGCTTCACTTATAGGGAAGTCATCTAATCATATATAAATGCGCAACAAATGAGCAGAAAGCGGCTACTAATGGCAGGTGGTAACTACCGTCCGATGCACTAAAGGCATGACCAATGCGTTGTCGTCTAAGGAAGCAAGGGACGCGCTTGTCACCAACTCTTCGACATCTTATGAATTATAAATATTAATTATTGGTGTTATTCATACAAGCCAGAAATGGATGACACAATTCACTGTGTTGAGTTATTTACGCTGCCATTTTCCACGCTGTGTGGCATGGTTTTCGTTAAACAAAGAAACGTCGAGTAGGCACCGCTTCGTAGCCGTAACACTTTTAATTAATAGTTCCACTAAATGCCAGAGTCCAGTATTATACCATTCTATCTATCTAGCTTTGTAAGCGCTGTGGAACTCTATTGAAAGATGTTTCACGTCAATACTGCGTCAAACATAAAAAAATGCAAATACATTGTCCACAAGTTGCATAGTAGAATTCAAACATAAAACTTTTAGGTTTTGTATTTAAGACTCTGGAATATTTTTGCATGATATTATTATTCTGGTTATTTTAGAAGTAGTATTTTAATATCTATTCAAATACGACCTTGACCTTATCTTAGCGGCAGAATATTCTACGCTGGCCTTTTTGAGAAATACGCGAAGGAATGTGTTGTACTTATGAGACAAATTGTCCCGTTTATGCTTTCTTATGTTTTATGTATACGTATAATTGTAATTTAATATCGTTGGTATGCCTCTGGGGTCACGGTCATCAATGGCCGCCCACTGGTGACCGTTTATCGTCAGGTGACCCATTTGCTCGTCTTACAAATATTGACGTAAATTAAATATTTGTTAAAGGACTTAGTCATTCTCAGAACATTGGTAAAGGTTCTGCACCGTTTATATACCATATGGAAGGGTTATGAAATGTTTACGTTATAATATATTCATAGTCATAATCGCGTAAGTTAACGATGCTCATTACTATTGACTTTAGACGTATTTCAATGTATACTAACAATTACTGTACCTAAATATTTCATTTACGGGTAAGCTTCCTGGATTGAAATGATGGGGTAGTAGTATGTATTATAATAGTCCTTGGGGAATTAATGTGTTTGTGTATGTAAATTATTTTTAGATGTTCGTTAAGTAAAAAGCGCTTTGATAACTTTTTGTACCTATAGCACCTACTAAGTAAATAAGTTCTATCGTTCACAAAAACACACTACCAAAGCGATAATTTCGTGTAAACTTGAAATTTTTGAACCATGATAAAAATGTATAACAATAGCTTCGATTTTTGTTACGTTTACATAATAATATAATACATTTGTAAACGTAAACAATAGGTTTTGTAAGGCGAAACGAGGATGGATTGCTGGCGATAAAATAGTAATCGATAAATCTACTAGTAATGTGTACACGTACGCAAAAATAGCAGCATAATAGAGATGTAGTTCATAATCCGTAAGAAACAATAATTTATTCTGTACAGAATAGCAGTAAAACTATTTCACATTTCTCACCGTCACCCAGAGTAGGGGGTTGAGAATGCACTAGGTACTTAGTTTGCTGTTTCTAACCTTTAAAGGACGGTTGAATAAAGAATAAGCATATTAAAACAATAGATATATATTCAGACTATTTCACGGGGACTTTTTTTTAAATTAATTGTAACGACTTTAATGTTCGATTTTATGTAATGTACCGTCATATAAATAATAAGCTGATATTTGTACGCCAACACTATAAAGCACAATGGGTTGTATAAATCGCATTGTACTTATATTGTGTCATCTTTGTACCTCTGCTTATACAAATAAACGAATTGAATTGAATTACAACATGATCATTACATTAACACATATTTTTTGTCGTAACATTATAAACAAAGTATTTATATTAGTATTACATTTTGACAGGCGCGTGCATGTATCAGAAGTAACCCTGAGTTTCCTAAACAATGAGTTCGAGGTGGAGCCCGCCCACGGTGAGCGCCGTGAGGAAATGCTGCGTCAGGCCGGCATCAAGACCTACTTCATTGTACGAGTGCTCAAACCTGTGAGTATACTTCAACGTATTTCAAACACAACACCTATTTGTATTTATAGCAGAATGTTTATAGCGTGGATAGTTCCAGTCTCAATGTATATTTACCTATCAGTTTTTCAGTTATGAGTACATAATAAAGGCCATTTCGATTTTTCAAAATCTTAAGGGATAAGGAGTTGGACATGATTGCTACCTATAGTATTTAACATTACTTTAATAAATGATGTTTTCTCTTTATTATTCAAGCAATGCAATAAATAATATATTGTCTGTACTGCGTCTCTAGACAAAAATCTTAGCGGTAACCGTTCATGCTCACGCCACGGGCTCAGTGCAGAAACTGTTCTTCAAAGCGGGCATGAATATAAAATTTAAAGGTTAAGTATTCCATTCTTCCAAATTCTAGTACCAGGGTGGCGAGGAGAAGTGTATAACGGAGGGTGCGGCGGATGGCGACGTAGCCGACGCGCTCTCGGACCTCAAAGACGATGACGAGGACTCTGTGAGTGCACTTCCCTCATCCCCACCCTCTTCCTGCCGCCCGACCGCCCGCCCGCACTCCAAACCCGAAAAAATAGGACATCGGGGCAATAGGCCCCGAGCTCTAACCTAGATATGCACTAGCCCATTTAACGACACTGCTTGTAACGGATATCGAAGTTAAATTGCTCATTAGACTATCCGAGCACTGATGCTTCTTGTACCAACATCGCGTTCATATCGATTTGTTGCTTGATAACTACATAGATACGCTTCGTACATTATCCGTAGGTTCTATCACCACAAGAAGAGAGTAAGGACAATGAGGAATTGAAAATACACGCAATGTTAGAAGAAGAACTCGTCAATAGAGATGACGACAAGTAAGTGTGCCTTATTGTTATTAAAACAAAAATATATAATAAATGTTTAAGTGAAAAAAATACTTAACGCATGATGACGTAGGTATTGTTAATTATACTGTGACATAGTTATGTCTGCCCTCGGCTTTTTCCATCTGCTTTGATCCAGGTGTATTCAATCATATTCACTTAATGTATTACGTAGAGCAGCTATGTGCGAGACTTAAATTCTGCAGTGAACAATATTTTGCTATTACTACTAACCTGACTTAATATACATGTCCAATTATACACTTACGTATTTCTGCTACATGAATAGTTTATAGTGTATAACGTTCGTTATATTTCATTACCTACGTAAGTTAAAGTTAATATAAATTTAATTATATAGCGGCCAATCTCTATATAAAATACATCCGACAGAATTTTTAACTTAAAAAAATGTATTTTTTTTTTATAAACTTACGGATTATGATATTTGTGATAGTTTTATTAATTAAACTCGATTTCAAGTTTCATACTTTGCATTGGTGATTAATTTCTTAGTGTATTATTTTATCCACTTTAGGATCATACTAATAAATATTTTAATAAAGACTTTCTTATACCTTAACAAAAATTTCGGTAGACTAATCTTAATGAATTTTATTCGCTATGATAATATTGTTATGTCACGATCGAGTTAAATCAATTTACTTTTGTTTTAATAATTTTAAAACTGTTTATATCTTCGAATTAATGCGACTAAAATTTCCGAAACGCCTCAACAAAAAAAATTACTTGACTTCAAAATCTTACCAGATTAAAGACTCGATAAATACAAGAAATTGGTTTACCAATTCTAGAAATACATACATATCCATCGGAATCAATCTTTTCTAAAATCCCACTAAAGGTTAATCTAAATTTTGTAAAAATGTTTACCGAATTAAACTTTAAATATTTAATAATTTCTACATACAGTATTTGAGAACGGCTGGACCAGTCTGGACCTTTTTAAATATGCATATTAGTATGTATTAAGGAATGAAAAATGGATGGCATAATTCTGAAAAATTAAGCTTACAGCTTTTTTTATTAAGTTTGTATAAACTTATCAAAACTCGAACTCGATCAAGATTCGAACGATGGATATGTCTATCTAATTTTGTTTTTGTTTATTGTAGTTTATTATATACGTTGCCTTTAAAACACGAGCTGTCAAAAGTCAGCGTATAGTTCTGGGTTTCTACAAAGATGTCTTAAGGTCAACGTTTGAGCTTGCTGATGCAGCTAGTCTGAAGTAAATAAAAAGTCAATGGTATCAGCCGAATGCACCTTAAATCTTTCACTGTGTCTCGTAGGCTTTATGTAACGATGAGTTGTCGGTCGAGGATTACGTAACTGTGTGCAGGGAGCTCGCGGACGCGACCACTCTCTGTCTGACGTTCAAGTCGAGCGAGGCAGAGGAGGCGTACGCGCGGCGCGCCGACGTGTTCCCGCTGGCAGTGGCCGCGCCACCACTCATGTTGATCCCCACGGTGGTGGCGCTGGCTAGCTTCGCAGTGCCACCCACCTGGTCGCTTCACGCCGTATACCTGGCGCTCGTGCTCGAGACTGGCCTGATCAACGTCATCTACTACTCCGGTATCAGATACGCTCAGTTTAAGGTAATGACTTAAGGAACTATGTTGTTATAGAAGTTCATTATCATCAAGTCAATTTCTAATATTAATATGCACATATCTTTGATTTTTTTTTTTTATTTAGGTAGGAATCGTGCAAATGGCTCATAGGCCCATCAGAATGTATTACTGTTTTTTTTAATGTAATTTAGCACAGATTAATTAAACTAGTTTTAAACTAAAACATCGTGACTTATTTAACGAATAAACCTTTGGGACAAAACTTTTTCGCAAACACTTTATAGTATATTTATATAATTAAATTAAATACGTTCATACACTAACTGATATGAGAGCTGTGTTTTTCTCAAATGCAACAGATGTGGACTACAATGCCTGTTTGATATTTATACCATTTTTTTTTAATATATCTGTGCATGAACACTATAAAGCTTTTAGTACTTCTTATGAAACTTACACTACATAGATTATTCTTAAACACCACCAGTATATATATTTTCTTCAACCGCTTTCAATGCTTTCTCACTATT
>DWPQ01000556.1:0-15653 GCA_018251795.1 Perichares adela | reverse complement strand
CTATGTTCAGCAGTGGACTACAAAGGGCTGATGGATGGATGATGATGATATTACAGGAAATATTACTACTCTTATCTCTATTATGTTTCCTACTCTTATTCTAATTCCGAAATTAGAAGTATTACTACTACTCTTACTTTGTACTTATTACTTCTTCTTGAGTCGTTCCCTTATTACTGAGGATCGTGGCTCCGTTCTATCCTTCTTAACGGTGTTCCTCCTTCTTTGCCAGTTCTCCGTCCGGTAAGCAGAGTAGATGGGAGTGTCAAATGCTTGCTTATTACTTAGTACTACTATTATTCTGATTTCGGAATTAGAATAAGAGTCAAGTCGGGTTCGGGCCTGGACTGAAGGATTGATGTGTAGAACCCATTACAGCATAGAAACATACATCTCAATCAAATTCACATGCTTAGTAAGTAAATAGTGTCTAGGCAACCAATATTCAAAGCCTTATTAAAATAAACAAACAATTATCTGCCATCCAAACAATTGTTTGGTTATTCTAACCACTGGATCATAGTTAATTGATTGAGTATCTACGACTTATCACGGTTACATATCTCGAATGAATTGAGACGTCATTCGGTTGCTTTTTCAACAAACAGTACACCATCTAAACTCAATATTTGAACTATTTATTAGTGTTGATTGAACACCTACTCGAAATGTAGCAAATCATCAAAACAAAGCCTATATTTATTATTGACATTCAAACATTAAAATTTGAATCGATAACGTTTGCAAACAAGCCGATAGCGACTGCTTTGATAGCGCATATTTCCGTTCGTAGTCATACTCATAACTGATATTGTAAAGGTGTATAGCCATGTTGAGTAATAGTCACATGTCGAGGAAACGTTAAAAGCGCTTGAGTAAGAATGGCATGCGAAGTTATGGGTGCTAAAAATGTTACATACGTTTACTAAGAAATCGTCAATAAAAAACTGGCGTCCATTTATGACGGACATGTGACCTTAATAGCGTAGGTAATCTGTTGCATGTAGATAAATCCACACGATTGAATGATAAGCGTAATAATTTGTACTGGTGGTAATAGACGTTGGCTGGGATATTATGACCGTAGGCTGAGTTATCTCTGACATTAGGGATAGATGTACTCACACATTTACCATACATTAATACTCAGACACACATACTCCCACACAGACACACGAACATACATAACTTCAGAAACTACACTCAACTTCACAAAATAAAAATAAAAACAAAAACATTTCTTATGTTATGAGTTAAATTTTTTACTTGCGCATTTTTATAGATAATACTCGCAAAAATATTATTAATTCGGTATTTAAATAGCAGTGACGAACGAATTAACTGTAGGCATTTGTATTTATAAAAAACAATTTATACCTAACAAAAGACGTTCATTAATTTTAAATTAATTTAAAATAGACTCTATAACATGCATTTTAAAACTAAATTATATTTTAGATAGGGGATACCTTGCCTTAATAATAACTTGAAAAAATATGTTTATAAAATGGCATGAAAATTCGTACAGTTTTTGAGATTATATGTTCAGACATAGTACATATATGTTTTTTTACACTGTTATTCGAAACTGTTTTTTTTTTAACCATTGTACAAACATGTTTAATTTAATATAAAAATAATAATCTAGCAAATACCTACAACTGTAGTTAGATACATACCATTAGTGACATGTTGCTATTCAATTTGATGATGACAAAAGTGATGTCTATTTCAGGTATATAGTACAACGCATTTATTTTTTATCATCTCGTTTGTGTCGTATTTGCTCATTGTCGCGATATCAGCGTGGGGTCAATATCGATTCTCGGCGCGGCCGTTATCGAATAGTCGATATTTTTGTTTGCACAGCCCCATCAATGAGAGAGGCTCGAGTGTATCTTGCGTATTTGAGCAATAACTTGTTTGATAATGCTTTACAGTGCTTGCACTGTGATTAGTCCCGCCTCTCTAGATTGCGCTTGTGATTTTTTTGTTTTATCTATTAGAACTCAATTGCGGCTGATTTTCAACATTAACTACAGTAAACGTTTGTTTTGACGATGAGTGACGTGCCCGTGATGTTCATTTGTTTCATTCATATCATTATTTTTGGCTAATTTTATTGCTTAACACACTAGATTAAGTTTGAAAGTGTTTCTAAAGCTAATTAATACATTTTACACATAAAACGTTTTATGGAATATTACTATATCATACGTTTCCTTTTTGATGTTAAACAGTACTAAACAGCTACATCTTAATTGTAGCATTATCCGTAGAAATTATCCCGCATATCTTCCCCTAATTTATCCCGGCATAATCCGACCGAATCGGACCGCAATGAGAAATTCCGAACAAGGCGTATCTCCTTACCGTAGCACTTACCGCATTTGGGTCCCATGTAATAAAATACTAACCTTCAACGATGTAATATAAAAGCCGATCGCATTAGCTAAAGGAGCCATTATTAAAAAGTATCGAGTTTCCGAACGCAGTCGCCGCGGCGGCCAATCAGGGACGACAGTTAGCGCGGCGGCCAATCGCAGAGCTCTGTTTTCTTTTTTATTGTAGATCCAGTTAATGGATTGTTCTTCATTTTGATTTATGTGTTGTTTCGTTTTTTGTTGGTCTGTTGTTTGTGGCTACTGTTGCATCTGAGTAAATAATTATTAGAAACATCTCGTTTCTATGATTCAAAAAATTTATATCAACGAACGAAACTGAAATTGCATCGGAAGAATTACTATTTAATTTGTATATATGCTGTGGGAATGCAAGTAGATATCTATTACCGTGTTTCAAAGATATTTCCTGTACTACACTTGACATTTGTTTATATGTTTCACAACTACTTGTTTATGAGTATTGTGGCTATTAATTTGCCGAAGAAACATCAGCTTCTAATTTCAATGACTTAGTATTATTTATTTAAGATATTTTCCAAGTTACTATTTCCTTAGGTAACGCCGTATGTAGTCTTTTAAACCTATGTATGATCATAAAGATGCTAGAAGGAACAATGTAATTATTAATGTAATTTAAATAGTTGCTTATTAAATCTACATTAAAATCCTACACGCATTTCCTATCTTCAAATTCGTATTAAAAAGTAATTATCACCGTTTTTGGGTCAGGACAAATTTGAGGCTAACCTGAGAGATTTCCATAATGATCTTAAAGCTGTGTGAAGTTTAATTTTTATTATGGTAGTTTTATATAAGGACGTTTTTATCACCGCGAAGTAGGGATTATTTACTTATTTTAGGTTTCCATTTCAGATTCGAATAAAAGTAAAAAATATGTATGTAGGTACGTACTATGTCTGTCTGAATATATAATCTCAAAACCTGTACCTACGAATTTTGATGTCATTTTTTATTAATACTGAAGCGATTCATGAGAAGTATACCTTTCATAATGTAAGATTTAGTCCTTTTCTAATATATTAAAGAGCACATTTTAATCACGTTAGTCTTATGACTTACAACTAAAATCAGCAATCGGTTTAAACAACTGTGCCCCTAAAAGTCTCAAAAATAAACATATTCATGATACAGAATCAATTTTAATGTACACACATACAATATTGCACATAACCCATACAATATTGTATGCCGATAACAGCACACAAAAATTTCCCCACAAATATAATTTTTCAAATATTATTTAAGTGTCGCATCCAGCACGGCTTTACATCGGTGGCGAGCAGACATGCGCAGTGGACTCAGTCAATACTACGCCGCCTGCAACGGATACAAGGGCTTTAGATGGTAATACTATGAATTTGTTGACGAATACACCAGTTTCTTAATAAAACGAACCAACGAACGGATACATTAATTTTTAACTAGTACTAGCAAACTCGGCGAACTCCGTTTCGCCACCAGATAGATGGCTTAATTTTTTGTAATATTTCGTTTGGGGATTAAAAGATGAAGAATTTTTTTTTTGTTTTCTGTTTGAAAAGGAAAAATGTATTTTTTCCTGAATTTTCTTTGCTATAAACCTCACGGAGCCCGATACCTTTCCAACGAATGCAAAACCGTGGAAATCGGTTCGTGCGTTCTGGAGTTATAGCGTCAGGAAGGAAAATCCGACTTATTTTTTATATTACAGATGTATAAAAAAAGAGATATAGAGAGAATGAATAATAATAATGATTTCATACCTGCAGGTCCGTAATATCACCTCACGTATGAATTGCCTAATGGCTCGCGCTGCGACGATCAACGCTTTTTCGGACAAACAGAAGAAAATGATATCATACGCAATTGGTGACGACAAGCCGAAGGGATTCGACGAAATATTCGTGCCGGAGTTTTGTATCAAGCAAGACTTTCCTGGCGTTCTATGGTACAAGGCAATGATCTTGCCTAGTATTGTTCACAGGTAATTTTCGTATTCATTTTTGAATAGCAGTAATTTTTTATTTTAATACATTTGGTTTATCAGGATATCTTAGATATCAGGTTTCAAGTCCTGTTCCCACCTTCTGATGTTTCAAAGACATGTGCGTATTTTTCAAAATTATAATAAAAAACTAGCTGACCCCGCCAACGTTGTTTCGCCCTTGTTATAAAAGTTGGTGATAGAAAGATGAAAATTGAGAGCTGTATATATTTTTTGGTGCCACACCATAAAGAAAATATTTTAAAAAATTGACCGTAAAATAGAAAGAAATAAGTTGGGCGTGGGCCCCCCCTTTTAACTTAGGGGTATAAAATATAGTTTACAACTTATTCTTACGTACAAAATTTCATAAAAATTGGTCAAGCCGTTTCGGCGGAGTTTGGCAACTAACACTGTGACACGAGAATTTTATATATATAAGAAAAGAAATATGTATCTTAGTTGTATATTTACTTCGAAGTATATTACGTAATATTTGTATATTGTAACTTACTATATTACTATTTACTAATATGTAGGTATATTATATAGTGTAGCCGGGGGTTAAGGGCAATAAAATTAATAGTTTATTGTATTTAAGTCACCCAAGTTGAACTAATAAATGAAAGAATTAATATTATTTATTGAAGAATAATACTAACTATTTAATAATTAGTAAATTATTATTATTTTACTTTCTAGAGTGACACATTTGCTGGTTGCTGAAGAGCTTCGTATGACAATTGCACATGAAACTAAATATGGATGTGTTGTGTTGCCAAAAGGTTTGTTTAAAATTGTATTTTATTATATTTTACCTTGTATCTATTATTATTAGTATCCTGGGATATCAAGTATTCTAGAATAAGTTTTTTTTCTGAATATTCATACTAATTGAATATCTATTGTTTAGGTGAAGAATGGCTGCCGATTCAAGTCAATTTGTCTATTGCCGTGAAATCGATGTTAGCTCAAGTAGAAAATCCTCTACCGTTTGTAGATAGCATTGACAGGTATGTTACATGTTATTAATAGAGGTATCATTGTTGTATGTTATAAAGTTGGATAGTTTTTTATAATTATTTGTTAGTAAACCTATCCATTTAACGTTGCCTAATTTATTTAGAACCATACACAAAAGTATCTGTGGAGATATAGAAATAGCATCACAGCGGATTAGTGAACTTTAACAAACGTGATACGCTATTCGATAACTAGTGAAACATTATTCGAAGAATCATTTTTACGTATAATGTTACATCGATATAATGACACTTTGCACAAACGTTATTCGAAACAAAGTACATTTTGTAAAAAGTGTTTCGAAGAATTGTTACATCGAAATAACGGTTCGAAACAAAATACATTCGATGTTTGAAGTTCGATCATGAAGATATTTCACATTATATTACCTTCTTCCACATGAATAAATGTTCTCTGTAAGTGTGACTAGAAATATGTTTTTCTTAGATGTTTCTTGGTGCTTTTTCTCCTGAAACTGCTGACAGTCCTTAACTCTTGAAACTTTCTGAAGCGACGATGCCCCTAGACAGACTAAATGTTTATAATCAATTATTGATAATAACTAAAATATTCGTCTTACCTAAACTATTTCCAGCACCTATTAAATTTAACCACTAGTGATTATTAATCCGACCCCCTTACCGATAATGTTTAACTTTAGAGATCATTTAGACAGCTATCTGTTACTCTAGCAGCTTACGCTATTAAACTAATGTAAATTATTTTTTCAAGCTGATAAATAAATACTATAGTCAAGTTATTTATTACATTTATATTGTTATTTCTCTATAAATGAATACTGTTATTCTTTTGAGAAATAAAATCCTTAAACCAAGTTATGCTATAGATTTAGCAAATTCTTACCGTAAATAGACTCTAAGAAGCATGCAAGAAACTTCTAGGGAGGCTATTTTATTACTAAACACTAAATAAATATCAATAATCGATACAGGATCAATAACCCAATCGACCAATTCGCCAAGAAAGCACCCAACATAGTATCGATGAAAGAAAGTGTGTATCAGCTGCAGAAGAAGAAGATTAGCAAGGACTATCCTTGGGATGTAAGTATTAACGCGAACGCTCCTCAAAACGAAGACGGAATATAGTATTAATGATACCCTTTGATGATGACTGTGAAAAAAAAATAACTCATTTATATTTCAACGTTATATGTTATTTTTATGTAGCGTTTATTGTATATTTGCATTTAAAAGTACGAAATCAATGTGCGAACACGTGTTCCGGTCCGAATGCAGGTGCGAACACGTGTTTCGGTTCTAATACAGCGATAATTTTATCACGTGTACAGTCGCTTATAAAAGACGGTAGTCTCAAGGAGGGGATCATTCCTGTCTTGGCGTCCGCCCGATACACAAATGTCTACGACACTTGTTGCTATTTGATAATTGCTTTAATAATTAATTATCGTTCTAGTTTACTTGAGTAACTCAAAGTTATTTAAATAATAATAATCGAAATATAAAATTAGTCGTGGAGCTATTTTACTTTATTTATCATAAAATAAAATAATAATGTTTTTACCTCTCCGCCGACATTAATTAAATATTTATGTGCCATACCTTCTCTTGTTATTCAATTGACCTTTTAAACACACTCATCGTGTTAGCACAGCTAAAAGGAATTATAATTTCATCACTCTACGGTTAAAAAACAACAGCTGTGTAAATTGTGATTTACATACAGCCAAGTTTTCGAAAGTTATGTGCGTATTATAAATTAATTATCACTTACATCGGTAAAGGAAAACGTGAGAAAAACTACATGGCTAGCTAAGAGTTTTTAATAATGTTCGCAAAGATGTCTGTGGCACTGGACCAGCGGGGTGATCTATGGCCTCAACCTATCGTAGTCTATGGTCTAAACCCTCTCATTGCGAGAGGAAAGCCGAACTCAGCAATAAGACAATTGTGTTTAAAAATTAATAATAATTTCAGTTGCGGGTAGATGCAATTTATAACCGTAAGGAAAAGATTTCGTGAAGGTAGTTTATGTTTACTCATTATTAATCTTTGAACAGGAAAAGAGCGAGCCGTTGGATATTGAGCGTAATCTAACCACCGCGACGGTCATGGACGTTGAATGTTACGACACGTTCGTCACGGCGTTGATAGATGTAAACAAAGTGGATATTGTGAAGTCACCGCAGAGACAAGCGAATAGTGCTCCGGCGTTACTACCACCACTTAGGTGAGTTTGGGTGAAAGTGTGAAGATTACTGTATGTACTATAGAAGATTATATAAATTACACATTTACTTCAAAATTAGTGATGCGTGCCGTGTTCACCTATAAAAGCAGGAACACGATTTTTCTTTTTTTTTATGTATCATATTAGAAAATGTGTTAAGTGTATCCAGCGTTGGTGATCCTCAATGAATAAACTTGTATTCACGGGCTAGTCATAAGAGTGTCAGTAGTAGTATGTCCTTGATAATGATAAATCGTGATGAATTGGGTGTCATTGATATCGTGGCCAGTGGTACTCGATTAATTAAAAAAACAATTGCAATTAAAAATAAAATGTTAAGCGAGTATCACTGTCCATAGTAGTCGGCCAAGGCATCACCGGCTATGCCAAGAAAGACCCGGAAGATCTGCTTCTTACTAACTCTTCTACAAAAGAAACATGTCGAAACATTTCACGCTTGATTCTTGAAAACGGTTGGTAAGGTACAGAGCACAGCTACCTACTACAAGAGGGGACACCATTGTCCGGTAGGGTGCGTCACTTGCACTTGCAATCTGTTACAATTTATCTATACATACTATTTATAATATATATTTATAGTGGTTAAGCCATGACCATGATCCATCCAACTGGGTCGAAATATTGGTAAACAAACATATATTGTAAGTACCCGTACCATACTAAAAATATAATAATATATAACTAAATGTATATAGTCAGCGAAGATACTAGCATAAAATCCATTAAAATGTTGAATGCGTTACATTGATATTTATTTTCAGATATAATGCCAAAATAGCGTTGCTGTCCAAAAAACCAAATGGGCGAGGTCCGGAGCAGAGAGAGATGTTAGCAGCCCTGACAACAATCAACTCGCACGATACATTAAATCTAGAAAGAGTGGAAACCTTAGGTGATGCGTTCCTGAAGTTTGCAGCCAGCCTATATCTGTTCCACAAGTTCCCTACTCTAAACGAAGGACAACTCACCAATATTAAATGCAAATTAATTGGTAACAGGTGAGTAACAGGCATATTTTTACAATTAAAAAAAAACGTGGGCGTTTCGGATCCCAGAAGTGATAACTTCAATAATCTAAATTGTTTTTTTGTCAGAAACTTGTACTACGCTGGTGAAACCGTGAATTTGGGCGGTCGCATGAAAGTTGAGCAGTTCAGTCCGAGACAAGATTTTCTCCTGCCTGGGTTCTTTAGTCCGGATTCTGTCATAGAATTCATCGAGAAACGTAAGGTATGTAAAAGGTTTGACTATTTATTTATAAAGGTGGTTTTTGCCATATACAATAGACTATGTTCTTTATCAGACTCTATACTATCTCTATGCCAAATTTCATTAAAATCAGTCCAGTTGTTTCGGAGCCTATTCGGTACAAATAAGCAAATCTTTCTTCTTTATAATATTAGAATAGACTAGTACTTCGGAAGGTACATAGGATAGTAAGGCGGACGTTATGCCACCTCTGAATTTGAAATAGTTGTAGTTAAAACTAATGAATAATGCTGCGCTGGAGTGGCAATATGAATAAAAATCGTAATTGTACATATTAAAAAGGCTAGATTGGTTTGGCTGAAATGTGTGTACATTTCAATGGGTTCCTGGGTAGTTTGTAAACGCAAGCCGGTAGTCTGTCTTTGCCTACTTTGCCGGTATGACATCGTCTGCTGGATGTTTAAACTTAGCTTCATGTTTAAACCGTTTTATAATTTTAGCTGGTCTTTTTATTTTAATTTATATTTATATTATACATATTCATTCGTATATTATACGACGCCCTAATGTTTTGTAAGCCTGTCTGTAAAACAGAGGATAAAATTTCCATATTCCGTCATTTTCAATGAAGGAAACGAATGAGCCAAAACTAATAGGCGTAGTAGAAAAAAAACTCCTACTTATGTTACAAGTAGGCACTTTTTTGTTATAAAGAAAAAAACACTAATCGATTTCGAACACTATTCGCACACTCTTGAAAATGTATAACATTAAATATGTTGACCTTAAACACATATATAACTAGTTTCCATGGAAATCATAAATGATAATACCTACAGTGAATGTAAAAAAATACAGTTTTAAACTTAAAATATAACTGTGTACTCGCGTAAGAAATTGTAAAAGAATATTATAATGTTAACAAATAGTTTTTGCGTCTAGTTTTAAATAAGGCTAAACAGCGGACATGTTAAAGCGGATTGATTACGATTATATTTATGATCTTTGCCTACACGACTGTGTGCCCTCGTGACCTTGCTAATCGAACCAGAAGTAGAAACTGATATCTATGCATTAGACTAATGTTTGTAATCGAGTCATGGCGTTTGTGACGCGTTAGTATGATAAGCCAGTTGATGGATCCACGTACATTTGTATATCACTGTTTGTGAGAATTACTACGAGGGTTGTTGAAGGGACCTCGGCGTCCGTATCGAGGTACTGGCCGCCTGAGTGCTCGTGGTCATCGTCACGACCTCGGGAATATATGCCACTCATTGTGGTGGAGTAGGCGACCCTTAGAAATCTCGTAGTGTGACAATTGGGAGTAATATAGACGGGGCATATGAGATCCCGGAGCACGGATGGACGCCTAGTTGATTTTAGTAGTTAAAGTCCCACGCTTAAGCCTCTCCCTGCGGAGAGATATATTCTTTGAAGATTTCCCCCCATACATGTGCATCCACCGCAAACTGTGCTAGCTAAGCTAACTAAAATATCCCAAATAAGTCAAACTTATTTGTGTAGGCAGTTCCGAAGCTATACGAACTAAGCTAAGCACCTCTCACCCCCCTTGCGTTACCCCTCTGGTGCCTTTTGCTACTGTTTTGTAGAGTATCATCAATAACGTAGTTGTAGCTTATTTTTTGGACGAACAGTTACTTCGTAGTTTAGCTTACCTTAGTTCACTTACCTTCCTAATTATTTTAGCTAGCGGTGGACGTTCGGCTTAATTGTCTAAATGTTTTTTTAGGATTTTTGATGGCTACGTAATGGCCATGTAAATGTATCGAAATATAAATACGAATACAAAAATTGTCAGTACAATTTTTTTATTTATCCACAACATTTAGTTTATAATTATTTATTACAACTTTGTGTGAAACTTGATAAATTCTCTAACTGATGCAAATATGTCGTCAGTTAATTCCTTAGGCGTTTGCATGGCTGCGAAGTGGCCACCAATATCCAGTGTAGTCGAGCGTACTAAGTTAGGGAATTTGTCGCGTAAAATCCAATCTGGTTGATAAAAAAGCTCATACTTAAAGTTAATGACTGCCGTTGGTACTGGTGTTGGTATACTGCAAAAAAAAATACTGTTGTGTTATTTGCATAACGCCAGTGATAATCATGCCCTAAGGTCCACGATCGCATAAAAAAAAACGCAAAAAATAAAATCAAAATGTGGAAATGTTTGCAGTAATTTAAGGGTGATATTCGCATTTGGACAAACATAGCTCTTATTTAATTTAAATAAATACAAAAGAAATTACTTATGCACAATGTTCAGCTCTGACCAGATGAATGCTTCGTCGTAAATTCTAATCGATGTTGTTATTTGCTCGTTGGCCCACATTATAGTGATGGTATCCAGAACGTCGTCGATGTTCAGGTTTTCAAGGCCGCTGTGCTCAGTGCTTAACTGGTCTTTGTTGCTGCATATGCCCATCTTTTCCATTATGTATGCAGCCATACCTACTGGCGTGTCTGTTAATGCTGCGCCTGAAGTAATTTTTGTTTTTTACACATTGTCCTCGGATCATGGTATTGTTACAATTACTATTTACACCCGAAAACGTAATGGGGGTGTTCATCCATCCTTGAACCCAAACCAACCTTACCTGCACGTGGTGCGCCCTGCTGAGAAATAGCGGAGGTTATGGCGCTAAGTACCTCGTGTTGGAAGTTGTTGAGCTCTGTACCAGCATATTCCCGAATACATTTTATGATGATAGATTTTTTTTCCTTCCTAACTTCGTAGTTACCACCCTCATAGAATTAATTACCCGTGAAATATTTTGACCTGTTACGTTAAGAGTCAGAGACATAGCAATACGCGAGTCTTCCTTTTTTTTTTGCCTTTAGATGCTATGGTCGGCGGTGACCGCTTAGTTCAGTAACCTAGGTCCCCGTTTCTCGGATATTGTGATAAAAAAAAATCTTACCAATAGTATCGGGTTTTGTCGCTTGCAAATGAAAGTATCCACTTTCCCTCATTACGTACTTTAAAAAGTTTTTCAGCGGGTATATTCTTTGTAAATGTAGAGGGTCTCCAATTAAGCTCGGAAACAAGGAGCCCAATAAAAACTTGACAGAGCTGACCTTTCGCGAAGATAATGGCATATTTGTGTGAAATCTACAAAAAAAGTTGATTTATAAACATTATGACATGTTAGGCACTCGTTATATTAAAACTTTGTTTATTAGGCTTTTACAAATTAGGATAAATAGAATTTACCCTAAAATCTCCTCTGGGAACAAAGTGCACATGTGAGTAGCAGCTTGTGAACCCCAGTCACCGGCCTGTATATAGAACTTGTTGAAGCCAAGCCTCCTCATCAGATTTCTCATTACTATGCCGATTTGCATCGGGCTTAAACCTGGTTTATTTGTACCCTGTAATGTTAAAAAAAATATAGATTTTTAGTTTTCCGTCTCATTTACATTTATAAAATTTTATTGAATTACATTTTTACCTGCCAGCCTTAAGGCTTATAATTCATAATCACAACACTCACGTTAACGGCCCCACTCAGAATACTAGTATACTTTTCGTTACTATTTTCTCATCACCTAACTTTTATCTGTCACACATAATCATCTGACAGGGAATCCCAACATGCATTAAACGCCCATTGCGATCTAATTTCTAGGTTGCACAATGAAAACTAAATAATATTTTACGGCAATGTCAAATATTGATATATATTTAATGACTAATGTAACTAAAAGCGCTAATGACAAATTCAACTAAAAGCGCTACTGACAAATAGAACTAAAGGCGCTAATGACAAATTCAACTAAAAGCGCTAATGACAAATTCAACTAAAAGCGTTAATAAAGAATTCAACTACATATAAGGTGGCCGCTTCCCGTACGCTAGCCCATCAGCGATTATAGACATATAAAAGCAGATAGCAAGATTTGAGATAAATACGCGGGCTTTAAAAATGGCGTACAGTTTCAAATAATTAGATTGGTATCAAGCCTGTAGGAAATGGCAAGCTTTACCTTTTGGCAGGTAATACATAAAATTTGTCTTAAAAACTTACCTGTGAATATCCGAAACCTGGTAAGTCTGCGGCAATAACATCAAATATAAAATCGTATTCTCCTCTTGGTTTCGTTAGAGATGGGATGATAGAGTCAAATTCTTTTGAAGAACTTGGCCAACCATGCAGAAGTAACAATGGCAGGACTTTCACCCTTTGTTGTTTGTCTGGAACTGCCCTTATGTAGTGTATGTCCAGACCTTGTATGTTTGTTTTGTAGTGCGAAAACGTATTTAAACGTTCCGCTCGTCCCTTAAAGTCGTATTTATTAATCCAGTAATTTAATACCTTATCCAGGTATACTGTGTTTATTCCGTACTCAGATTGGATACCTTCTAGGGGCTGTCTAAAAGTTCGCCTGTTTCGTAGCCTAGTCTTTAAATCTGCTATCATCTGTGGAAAACAATTAAAATTACTAGGTTATCTATACTTCTATATAAATCAGTAAAAATGGAGTGTCTGTTTCTAACATTAAAATAACCGTATACTTTAGAAAATACATATCTGTACATCTAAAACTAGCTTACCCCGCCAAAGTTGTTTCGCCATATAAAAGTTGGCGTAAAAAATAGGGGTTTATGATGGAAGAGTAAAAATTTAGGGTTGTATGTATTTCTTAATACAACATGATACAATAATTGTCCATAAAATTAAAAAAATATTGTTGAGCGTGGGCCTCCCTTATAACTTAGGGTATAAAAAACAGTTTACCACCTATTCTCAGACCTACCGAATGTACGTGCAAAATTTCATAAAAATCGGTCAATCCGTTTCAGAGGAGTATGGCAAGTAACACTGTGACACGAGAATTGTATATACATAGATATGATTGTGTTGCTTGACACAAAGTTACAATTAAATCAGTCTCACTTTTAGTATCTTACCGTGTCATTGAAATTTATTTTAAATGGCCTTATAGATTGATCTTCGGTGTTCGGTTTCGGCCCGTCTCCCCACCATCTTTGATAGTCAAGTTCAGGTAGATCTGGTATTGTCATCAAATACTGATGAATTATCAACCCCAGTGCTATTGCGATTAATGTGGTTATTATCGTTATGTATCTAAACATCTGGAAAAATTGTGAATTAATTAAGAGGTGCTCTTAGCCCCAAATATAGTCAATTATCGTTTTTATTAGTCAATATCGTTATGTATCTAAACATCTGGAAAAATTGTGAATGAATTAATTAAGAAGTGCTCTTACCCCCAAATATGACTATATACTTACGATTGACTAATCGTAAGACCTGATCGGGTAAGGCAGTTAAGTATAACGGTGAAGTTTAGAAGTTTAAATGTGATATGAAAAATCTGTACCTCAAAATAATTATCTGTGGTTTTCAACAATCCAAATCCAAGAGAAGCGAGCTGTCCAAAGCGAGATTTATTATTTGAAACCACCTACGTGTAAGAGCAGTGGTAGCCTAGTGGTCTGGTCGTTGGTCGTTGGTCTCCCTAACGGAAGGTCGTGCAAGCGAATCCGACACGCACCAATACTTTTCTAAATTACTTGCGTATTAGAATTGAATTATCACTTGCTTCGGTGCAGGAAAACATCGCGAAGAAACATGTATACCTGAGAGTTCAATATAATGTTCACGAAAGTGTGTGAAGTCTACCAACCCGCACTTGGCCAGCGTGGTGGACTATGGCTTTAAACCCTCAGTGTGAGAGGACACGGACACAGTAGTGAGACCACTATGGGTTGGGGTGATGATGATGACTCGATTTTCTAATTGAGTTATTTCCGAAAGATAAAGGTGTTTTGTATATTATTTATCATTATTTACTTAATGTAATACAAGAATAAATGTAACAAAAGTATGATCGAAGGTAAAGGTCACCAATGCGACCGTGTTAGAAGAAAAGTGTCGGAATAACCGTAACACTATCGGACTTGAATATCGATTATTGATTTTTGCCGTATCTTGTGTACCAAATACTTTTTTATCTCATTCTTTCTTTCATAATATAAACAAATTTGTACTTACTTCAAAATGATAATATCCGTGGTTTTTAATACTTCAAATCCAACTGAGATCTATCACTTTAAAGCACTTCCACTTTGGGCGCAATTCAAATTTATTCCCCGAAAATATTTTAATATTTACTGTATAAAATACAAGGAGACACGTGCGTAACCATCGACTTGTTCAGCCGAAATAATTAGACCTACAAAGTATGGCCCGAGTGTTGTCATGGTGCGCGATGGTTATCTAATCTATGATAATTATTATTTGGCCTTGACCTCCACAACGGTGTAAACAAGAAATACATTCTTTGACAACAGTCAAAGTGTTCAATATTACGCGTTAGAATTTAGTCTCTTACCAACAATGTTAGCCTACATTATCTTTTTATATATCTACATCACGAGATACTGTAAATTATCCAAAGTATATAATATGCGATTCCTTCAATTGAGACTTCGATAATTGCAAGTGAAAATATATATTTTCACTGACTACTATTAGTCATTATTTATGGACTTCATTTTATCGACGAGGGAAAGCAATCTTGTGGTATCTCTGTAAGTTGAATTATTCGTGATACGACTAGATTGCTTTATGTATAAATGAGTTGGCTCGGCTGCACACTGAAAATTTATTGTCGAAGCCGGTGACACAAACTGCGTGCGATGTCTCTTGCACACATGCTTTGTCTGGTATATCCGGCCTGCATTTCTTTACTAGGGCGAAAAGCTGACAGGCTAGCTAACGGTCAGCTGTCGCCCGTGGACATGAGCA
>DWPQ01000555.1:0-15657 GCA_018251795.1 Perichares adela | reverse complement strand
AATTAATTTCTAATACGCACATAACTTTTAGAAAATTAGTGGTGCGTGCCGGATTCGAACGCACGATCTCCCGTTCGAGAGACCAACGTTTAAACCACTAGGCTATCACTGCTTACTTTACTTTCATATTATGTACGTACAATTCTGCATATTATACAGTAATTTATCGACAACATAAATGTTTTGTTTCTTTCTATTCTTATTTTTCTTTCGTTATATTTACAGTGTGAACCGCTCCACGGTTGGGGTTTCCGCCGCGGTGGGTACCAGTGTCGCTGTCGGCCTGGGTACAGGCTGCCCAGTTTAGTACGCCGGCCGTATCTGGGCGAGATCGTGGAGCGAGCGACTTCCGACCAGTATTATAACAACTTTGACTGCCTTTCCATTGGATGTAAGTTATATTTTTGTATTTGTTTAGAATACTCCTGTTTTTGAGTGTATGCCAACGTCTATTGGTAAAAGAAATGAGGCAGTTTTAGTCTTACGCTTTTGGAGATTGCTGGGGTAATTTTGAAACCTCGCACGGTAATTCGGGTGAATAGTCATATTATAATTTGGTGAAGCGAAATATTAGATCCTTTTTAAAAACAATGGATGGACGGATGAGTGTTTGGCACAGTAAAAGTTTATAAAGAGGAGTGTAACCACATTTTTTTTAAATAATATGCATCACAAATATGGAAATTAATTAAAACGAGAAGAAATCCCGGCTTCGCTCGGGTGAAATGTGTCATTTTCGGCATCATGTGTGTAATTCAGACAGAGTCTACAACTAAGGCAACAAAAACACATAGCACAGAGTATAAACATGGATTCGCTCTATGTTAACGGCAAGAGGTTTCATTTTACACATCATAGTTTCTTGTAATGTAACGCATTTACAATCACTACTCAAGGTGTCATCTAGCGTCAGTGACGTTTCGCTATAGGTATTTGTCAATATGGCGACTGTGATTTTTCTGTCAGCACCATTAGAATTTAACATATTAATTGATTTAAACGAATGATGCGGATTTATGTTGTCGACTCGAAAATTTTGTTTTTTTATGTTTTATTATTTAGATACGGTTGCGATCGAGTCTACCGTACCCCAGCACGAAATTATTAATATAGATAAGCGTTATGCACACTTGACACTATCTCTATCTATCTATCATATAACTATACATTTGACACTACTACACGCATACTCTATAGTAGGTAGTCGAAGTACTTCAGGCATATTCGGTAGTAGAAGCAAATTATGATTTGCTTATGAGCATCAATGATACCTACATGAATAAATTATTTTGAATTTGAATTTGATCTACGTATACTCTTTTGTTTTGTTCGTTTGGTCTTAAGATTACAATCAATTTTTTTTTAATGCATTAAGGTGGAATTTCGGTCACTAAGCGATTACTAGTTGTAATAAATCTGCTTACGTAATACTTAAACGGGCTCTAAGCTTGAGATGAGTTAAAAGAAGGCTCTATAGACGTGATCGTTAATCGTCGTGTGTTTGTGAACGTGCAGGGATCCAACGGTTGCCGGTGGAGTGGGAGCGCGCGCACCCGTTCATCCGCGCGCTGTACGCAGACAAGTACTACGAGTACGTGAACGCTACGAGCGGTGCGGACGCGCTGCACACCGAGCGTATCAACGTGTACGAGGTCCTCAACTTTATTAGGGGCGTGCAGCCTCATAATTGTACCAAGTGAGTATCTATTTTCTTTCTGTAACATATGCTTAGTTATAATATTGCAACGAAATCGAATCAGTCCACCTTTGCATAGTTTAAAATAAAGCCGCTTCCGCTCTCTGTTACCTCAGATATTTTAAACTGTTCAACGGATTTTATTGCAGTTTTTCGATAGATCGAGAGATTCATGCGGAAGGTTTATGTATATTTATACCCCTAAGTGATATAGGTGGTCCATCCCAAATGTTTTATTTCTTGGACAAAACTTTTTAGTTTATTTTATTTGGGTACATTTATAAGTATATTTAACCCTTAATGTTCACCCTTCCATCTTCAACCTTTTGTAATTCCAAAATGTTTACTACGATTTTTTTATATGGCAAAACAACGTTTGCAGGGTCGGCTAGACATCCCATAATATATGTGTAAAATTGGATAACCTTGTAGGATAACAATGAGTTGACGGATCACCTTACAGTAAGCAGTCGACCGCCTATACACGTACTTGACACTAAAGAATGTATTAAGGATTTGCCAATCGGTTAGATTTGCCCATAATACATAAGTGATCCATCGCCTCTTATTCTCAGGTACAAACCGACTGACCTGTACCTCAACGGGGACATTGCGTTTGGAGCCGAGGAGCAGTTTGAGAACCAAGCCAAAATGGCACTCCGGTTGGCCAACTTCATTAGTGCTTTCTTACAGGTAACATAAACTTTTTGATTATTATTTTTTATCTTGTGACTAAAAATATATACGGATGTTGGTCACAGTGAACCAATTAATCAAGTAGTGCAGGTACAACACTGCCTGAAAGGACTTATTATTGTAATCATATGAAATACAACTTACTAACTGTTTCTCATTCGAGGTTTACTCTTATTCAATTGGATGAAGTGCTTTACAGAAAACTTCTTAATTTAATCATTGATCCATAATGTTGCTATAAAGATTGGATAAAGTAGGCGATCATTCTTTATGCATTTATTGGTGGGTTTTGTTTAAACTGATTGGCAGGAAATGTTTAAGGTTGCCTGTGTTGGTCGGATTGTTAGGGATAATCATGTTTATTGCCGTTAAAATATTACATGAGACTCAATATAGGAATAGGTAATGATGTCCATGAGGTAATAGGGATAGACTCAGCTGAAGCTGCAACGGGATAATGGTCCTGTGCAGGGCTGTTTTTCAGTCGAACCCTTCCCTTAGATGTTGTGTGGGATATGCGACCGTTGAGGACTCCCCAATCATCAACTGGCCATGCAAAAAATTTAATGATAATACCCTTATAAACATATAAATAAAAGGTCCACTGCTGTGTATATGTATTTACATCAATACATGTTTTAGGTATCAGACCCTCAAGAAGTATTCAGTGGTAAAAGAGTGGCAGACAAGCCGCTGACTGAAGATCAAATGATTGGTGAAACTCTGGCTATTATACTCGGCGACTCTAAGATCTGGTCGGCAGGTTAGTAACTTTTTTTTTAAATGATTGGACATTAAAAAGACCCTTAGCCTTGAATTTTTACTATTCTACCACAAACCCACTTTTTTGTTCTGTCCAAAAAAATAGCAAAACAACGTGTGCGGGGTCAGTTAATACTAATATCTCTTATCTATATATTCGTCCTGAGGCCTGGAGAATACCCCATCGAGCTCCGCAGTAGTAGTTTGTTGGTAGAAGCCTTCAACAAGTTGTTTGATTGTTTGTCAGGTACGTACTGGGACAGGAACAAGTTCACCAACCGCACGTTCTTCGCACCGTTCGCGTACAAAACGGAACTGAACACGAGGAAGTTCAAAGTGGAAGATCTCGCCAGGTTGAATAAGACAGGTTAGTTATATCAACTTTTAGTGTTGTTATTTTACGTATGAATGTATCAAAGGTCGCATTTGGTAATTCAATATTTTAATGGGAAAACGGTTAACATAGTTTGATAGCCAAATAGTCCGGTCAATTTACGAAATTGAAATAACAAAAATTCCGACAGAGCCAAATTTTCGTAGAGAGCTTGGGTTTACCATTACAAATAAAGTGCCAAAAATTCTAATCGATCGTGTGCTAAGACATTCGGGGTCAAAGGTCAACATTTTAGTTTTTGGATTTTTCTCGAAGACGATAAGTTTTGTCGAAAAGTATCTCATACCAAAGTTGTAGATCTTAAAATTTTGTATAAAAATTATCCTTATGATTTTTTTCTCTAAGCCAGATATTGCGCTTGCACAGGTTCTGAAAAAATGCGTTTACTATAATCATTCTCAGAGGACGTGTACATCAACAAGCCGTGGTTCGACTTCCTGAAGCAGCGCTGGTCGACCAACTTCGACAGCCTGCAGAAGTACCACCTCAAGATGAAGATCCGTGACGACGAGGTCGGCAGGTACCTCAAGAAGTACGAGCGGTACCCCACGTTCTACCGCGCGGCCAGTCTGCGGGACGGACACTGGACCCGGCCGTACTACGACTGCAACGGCCACCTCAAGCAGTGGGTGATCACGTACGCCGCGCCGTTCTTTGGATGGGACAGTGTCAAGGTCAAGCTGGAGTTCAAGTGAGTACAGTAGCTTTAATAGCTAGAATGCTGTAAGCCACCGGGGTCATCTTCTTCATTAGGCAGACCAAAGCTTTCTCCACCGTCTCCGTGGAGCATTGGTGTCTGCTAGTAATTAAACTATTTGTCAGAACCAGAAGTAGTTATACCTCTAAGGCCAGTACCAGTAAGCCTTAAGGATTGATATCTATAGATAACTTTTGGTACAGATGGAACACCATGCCTTCTGAAGTACATTGAAGCTTATTATTTCTAGTACCAAAAGTTATATCTGATCCGGTTAAGTGGCGGAGACATGCTCATAACATTTACTCTGATAATACAACCAAGATATGTGAATAACAATAAATTTCAACACGGCTTACCATAACTCCAAGAACAAGTTTGGAAATAATTGGCAGGGTTACCACCTGCGTAACTACTGCGTAAAATAGTACTAAAAATAAATTATATTTCCAGGGGTGTTGTAGCGGTGACCATGTCCTTGATGTCGCTGGACATTAACCAGTGTCCCGATAAGTACTATGTCCCCAACGCATTCAAGAGCACTGACAAGTGTGACAGAAGTTCTTCCTATGTGAGTATCATATTGTACTTATTTTCATATTGTGATGAAATGTGAATCACTATCTATTGGTAATAATTACAAAAAAGTCTATGCACTCATGGAAGAGTGATAGTGAAATTTGTAATGGAGCAGATTTATATGTGAAATGAGTGCGAAAATCGAAAATGGATATGTAACATGTCTTACAAGAACATAAAATAATACATTAATTGTTTATGTTTATTATCAGGCAGTGGTCAAACATTCATATTATAGAGTAGAAAGCGTTATTGAATTTTAAAATATGTGGGTGTGTAGAGTATTAGTAAATTTTTGGATGTCAGGTACGGTCACTGAGTTTCGAGTTGTAATATACCTAGTTTGGGAAATTAACAATAATGTGCAAACTTTTAAAATGTAATAATTTCCAGTAAAATTTTGATCACTTGACGACTAGTAGTAATTATTGAAACCTATTTCCAGTGTGTCCCGATTCTCGGTCGTGGATTCGAAGCCGGCGGCTACAAGTGCGAGTGTCTCCAAGGATATGAATATCCGTTCGAGGACGAGATCACTTACTACGATGGTCAGATCGTGGAGGCGGAGTTCCAGAACATCATAGCCGATAAGAAGACCAGGATCGACATGTTCAAATGTCGGCTGGCAGGCGCCAGCGCCATACAGAGTAGCTTCGCGGTAATCGTGGCCATTTTGTTGTTACTGTTCAAGCTGCGGTAATCTGTATTTGATAATAGAAATTGTACAAGGGGCCTAGACTATACAATTTGGTAGCGATGACATTTAAGAAACGTCAAACAGCGTGGATGTCAAAGTGAAATAAGTCATCGATCTGTCCTTTATGTCATCCCCAATTTTATAAAATTTAATAAAATACTACAAGTTCAAGGCTATGTCCAAAGGTTTTTGTTTGTGCAGTGTGGTGGCGACGCTATTGTAAACATGACACATTGTTATCTATTGCGACATATAAAAAACAGCCAGTCTATATAATATAGGGTCGACACAGGTATATGATTGATCCAGCCCAGTGTATCTTAGTTAAAGATTGATGGGACAGCAGTAAAAGTTTCGATTGAAACTGAATAAACTTAATTTTAATAGTAGAATAAATTTATTGATTTAATCGATTTGATTTGATTTAATCTATCCATTAATCTATTGATTAAATTGATTTAATCAATAGATTAATGAATATCTACGAGTACTTTAAATTACTCTACAAATTAGAAGTACCTTGAGTCAATTAACTTTGTAAAGGTCCATTTTTTTTTTGTTTTGCCATTTTTTAGTTCTACTATTTTTATCAACTTTAAAAATGAAGTAGGTTGTTTAGTATCTTTTTAAAAATCTAGCTATTATATTTTTACATGGAATCTCAATGAAGCAGCAATATTTAGTTTTCTATAAGTTTTTTTGAGTAAAATAATGTAAATGAATCTAACTGATGTGTAATCAGATTGCTCTGTTTACAGTAAGTGGTGTGTAATTTAGCTATGTCTTTATAGCACATGTTTTTCTTTTCAGCAAGTTTTTTTTATATAAAAATGGGTCCATAGACAATGACTTTAGTATTTCTCCTAAGAATCTCTATGTAAGTAGTTATATTAAATATATATTAAGTTTATATTATTTTGTTATTTTAAGATAACATTACAATTAAGCTTGAACTTATTTTTAGAAATTTATATATTTGATTATATTGGTTCAAAAATAAAAATTTTTGGGGTAAAAAATATTTGTGCTTGTTAAATTCACCCAATTTTTTTGAGTTGTAATTTTTATTGAAACCAAAACAACTTTTATATGATTATTACTAAGTTATTTTAGAAATTACATTTTAATATTGTTCTGGCACATAGGTGGTAATACCTACCTATACTTATATATTAATATTTTTTGCCTCTTTCAAGTATGAATCTCATTGAAATTAGGATGTTTATGTGATGATGATAATTATATAAGTAGAATATTAGCAATTCCACAATTTGACAAGAAATAATAATAGATTTTGTTTATCATGTATGTATTATATTAACTACAAGGACCTACAAAATATTCAAGACTGCCAGGCTGTAATATACTCTATAAACAGTGATACCTAGTGGTATGAATGCTGCTTCCATGTTTGGGTTGCTAGGGTTCAAATTCTACATGCATATAAATTCTTCAAAGTTATATGCACATTAGAAATTAATAATGATTCGCTTTAGTGAAGGATATTGTTGTGATGAAGCCTGTATACTTAAGATATCTCCATAATCCTCAATTTATGTGTTCTTTTCTCATCTTCATCTAAGTTTATTTAAATTTTCAATACAATAATTCAATTCTGATTATCAACAAGCACAATTGTTCTGGTAAAGCTTTAAGTACTGTAGGTTTATTTCTTTATGTATACAAGATTTAATTTTTTCAACATCTTTACTTCATTTGTTTTTATTATATTGAATTAGAGGTTTATGCTGCTATGTTGTGAAAAGTGCACAAAACATGTGTACAATATAATACATTAACTCTTTATTGTACACCAGATAAGAAATATGTGTATGTCATTTTGCAATCATGCTTTTCTCCCAGCTCATAGCTACGTAATAATTTGATTTTATTTCATTTTAATGGGTCCATTTGCACATTTTACCAGCGTTAAGAGTTAGTTATGTAAATGCATTTCAATGTAACATTATTAATTGTGAATATTGACATTCCATAATCCAATTTTGTAAGACTTGACAAAGTGTATGTGAAACCGTCCATTTTCGTAGTGCCTTTTTGCATTTTTACAATAAATTTTTGATAGTTGTTTGGTGGTTTTCTTTCTGTTTATCTGTATTCGCTGTAACCGTATATATCGTGTCTTGCACTGAAACAAGAGATATTCTGCTATCACTGAGGATCTAACATAAGTACATATTTGTAAAAAGTAAGACATTCGCCGCGCCGTATTTGTATTCAATAAGTACACTTGATTTACGCCAGTGTTTTAAATTCAAATCGATATTTAAAATTCAAACTCGTGTAACTAATAGACTTAAATGTGTATCAGTGATACCATCATGAATAAATGATTTTGAATTTGAATTTATCATCCTTACATTAATTTATTCAGAGGTAAATAAGAAATGTAAAGGGGACTCCAAATTTATTCGTAAGTAACTAACTACCTGACAACTTTATTCTACATACTTGTAGTTAGCCTCAACACAGCTCCGTACATATACGATGGCTGCGACTACTCCGAAATAAAGCGCTAGGTACAAAAGCATGTGCAGAACTATGAGAACTCGCAGTAATCCCATATTTTATCCATTTAAGTATTTTGCAGTAATCTCTGTTTATTGTTGGTCATTTTGTAATTATTTTGAAACGCTATGATTGACCAATTTTGTTGTCATTTCTGTCATTTGAGTTTATAACTTGCAAGTACAATACTGTAAGTGTACAGATTATACCAACAGCCCTACGGTAACCTTGGGTCCATAAACTTTAAAATTTTCCGCGTATCCTTGCGTTTTGTTAAATTATTATTGACATATGTAAGAACGGATTTTGTAATTCTTTTTATTCATATTAAAATTCAAATTAAGTGATTTTCATTACTACGAAATACAAAGGTGGCAATGGTGTAATGGGTAACTAAAAAAAAACCGTAAAACTTATTATTTAACTTTAAATATAAAAAATGCAAATACAAAACGCTTCTGGCGCGTCATTTTGTTATCATTCTAACCTTTATCACAATGACAGTGACATTGGAGTGATTGGATTTAGAAGCAAGATAGTGGTAAAAATTGAGTGGGAAGCGAGTGGCTCGATAATAATTACATTAAATTTGTGGTATATTTATTAAATTAAAAAGAAACAAATAACAGGTATGATGTTTTTTTCCTATATTTTATTCAAGAAAAAATTAATAAATCATGTTAACAATCCCTAACCTTGTATAGTGTAGTGGTTGAATACGTAATTAATTCAAACGAATATGAATAGAATTGAATTCTAAAAAGCTTGTTATATAAAACCCGTCACGTTTGCGACATTGTTGATTGCTACAATTTTTGTTATGCTAAAATCTTTCTTAAGTAATTGTTTTTCACTGCTATTGAAATCTAGGTAGTGTCTTTTCCATCTGCTATTTAAAAACATATATACATAAATATTATATGCAAGGTTACATTGTCGAATTACTAACAGTAAATTTTTATAGTGTTAGCTATGATTATTTACTTGATTTTTTTTTATTTCAGTCACAATGAGTGCTATAGCAAGAAAATTGGTTGACCAGCTGAAAAGTAAGGAGTTTAGGGAATATTTAATGAGGTATGGCTTTGTATTTAAAATAAAAAACATTTATTGTTGTTTGAATGTAAGCTTTATTTAGAATCATAATAGTGTTTAAAATTCTGTTTACACATTTATAGCACCCACTTCTGGGGTCCGGTTGCAAACTGGGGAATACCACTGGCAGCAATAGCAGATACAAAGAAAGACCCCAGTTTTATCAGTGGCAAAATGACATTTGGTGAGTTGTATGTATAATGTAACATTATGACTAACAGTCATATTACAATATGAAAAACTAAAATAAAAATAAAAAGTAAATATAATATATACAGAAATCTTACAAAAAAAAAATCAACAGTTTTATTTATTTTAATGTTTTGTAATAAATACTTCATATCCTGCTTTAGTAACCATTTGTATTGTTTGGTGGTTCAAATGAACTATATTTGTCTCCCATCTATCCCACACTGTCTGAAAAAATATTCAGCTAACTGGCAAAACATGAGCTAATAGCATTTAATGCTACCCATTGATTTTCACTTGTTTTTATAACACCCAGATATATCAATAGCAGTTATTTATTACCCTGGTGCTTTCTTAATAGTCAAGTTTCTTCAAGTCTTACTATCCTAATAGGATCAAGTGTGAATACATATTTTAGTTTCAGTATCAGAGAGCCAGGAATAAGCTTCCCTATTGGCTGGAAACTCATATGTCATCCCTTTTCGTGTTAAAGATATACATTGGTTTTATTCCACATTTTCTGTGGGTTGGTATGTTTATCAGCTTAAAAAATACTTCAGGAATACTTCTGTTAATATGAAAATTGTGTAGATGATTTTTCATCAGTCATAGTTCAAAGTCAGAAGACAATTACATTATGGAATCCTGTCTGTGTATAAATAAACAGTAACAAAAAACTTTAATTTAGGCCAAACTGCTGTAAATTCATAACCTACTTACATCTAATTGTCACAAAACATCTTGTTATCAGTTTCATACCAATATAAAAGTAAATAAAATTATAAACCTATTTAACAGTTGAAAAGATTATATCCTAAGATAACTAAACTCTGATTATAAAGCCAATACAAACTAGTTATGTTCAGTTTTTGTTGTCCATTCATATCACAGATTGTGTAGACTTATAAACGAAATTCATAGTATCATACAGGTTTTACTTGGATGTGATGGAAAGGCCAGTATTATTCACATGCAATTTTTAACTTGATATTTTTTAATTTTGTTTTCTTTTTGTCATTGCCTAAAATTCATTAAAAAAATTATTACATGCCAATGACATTACCTTTTTTAAACCAACTTCGAAAATAAATAGGTTTTATGTTCCATTGTATTTATTTTTTTCAAATTCTATAAGATAACCTTAATTGCTGTTATAGTGAAATAAAATGTTATAAATAAATAAATCTTAGCAGTGTTATCTATCAACTTTTCGTTTTATATCTAGTATCACGCACTGAGAGATATTGATATCAAAGTTAATGACACATCATTAGTTTATATTGTAGGTACTTATCATAACGTAGCTACCGTTTACAATGTCCAACATTGATGGAACTTGACATGTCACTCTTTAAAAGATTGGAATGCTTATCAGTTTGAAGTGATAAAGTAGGACGAGTGGTCTAGAGGACAGGTTCGAGCTGAAATCTTATTGCTGCCAAAGATTTTTTATGGAAAATAATGGAAAACGTCTGAAATAAAACATTTTTTTTATCAATAGCACTCGAACCACCAGATAACTTCCGCTTCCATAGACATCCGCGAAACCAAAGAGATCGGCGATGTTACTGGCCGGGAAATAAACGAGGAAACTGCTGAATGGCTCTTTTTATTACTGAAAACGAAATACGTTGAAACATCTCACGTTTGTTAGGAGGGTAGTAAGTAAGTAAGTAAGTAAATAAGTCGTGGAGATAAAAAACCTTGTCATAATGTAGGAGTACTGTTTGAATTAAATTGGATTGCACAGAGCCCAACGACCTTGAGCCGGAGCTAGCGATTTTTATTTTCTATAATTCCGTACACAATACTTCCTTTAAAAGAAGTTGACTTGGCTGAGATCTATAGAGCGTATTTTGACTTCTCTCAAACTAAAGTTTGAAGCTAACACCGTATTTGTAAACATTACTTTGTCTCGGCCTAAGCTTAAGCTGAGTGCACGGTGACTTAAGAAATTCTCACGTTAATAACCGCACAAAAATAGATATCTATACTGCAAACCATAGCAATGTCGTAAGGTTAGACTAAGTGCGGGTAGACTTCACCCTTAGACCCAATATAATGGATGTACATTTTGTTTCTGTTTCAGCATTGACGCTGTATTCAATAATGTTTATGCGCTTCGCATGGCGAGTGCAGCCCAGGAACATGCTGCTGTTCGCCTGCCACTTCACTAATACTTGTGCACAGGTAATATTGATAAAATTTATTACAAAAAATTGGAAACTAAATAAAAAAAACGTACATAGGTACGTTAGCACCTACTAAAACAAATATATGATGTAAAATTTGAATCGATATGGAATATGTATATATTTTAGTATGGTGCGGGTATTTGCGATATATCGTGTTTTTGCCTAGCGCGATGTACCCGGCCTTTAACTATAATTATGAGAGTAGTCCAAGACAAGAAATCGGTGTTAAATTTGTCTCACTGTTGTGCTCGGGTCTCCTCTCACACTGAGAGGATTTCAAGCCATAGCACGTTGGCCAAGTGCGGGTTAGCAGCCTTCACACACCTTCATTATGGACAACTCTCAGGTATGCAAGTTTACTCACTATGTTTTCCTTCACCGAAGGAATTGATGTGTGTAATATTAGTGATTATTATGGGTTGTAATTAAGACGCGTATTATAAAATTGTAATAACTAGCTTCGGAAAACATGTGGATTGCAATTCTGAAAGTTCTAGAATGTTCTCAGTGGTAATGAATAAGTTAGCGCCAAAATGGTTCGTCACTAATACAAATGTATTACATTCGTCAGATAACTCAAGGCGGTCGTTTTATCAACTACCACTATCTGGACGGCAACAAGCAGAAGGCACAAGAGACCAAGTAACTCGCCCACCAACATACGTAGATCAATTGTTATAGTTGTATGTATATTGTATTGTATTTGGAACTTTGGCCGCAACACCGGCCGTAGGACAGCCGTTAATTACTCTATGGATATTTTGATAATTTGACTATGGTCTATTATCACTATGGTCGTTGCGGATGGCCAGTATTGATCCTTTCGTTTTAAACTTACCGTCAGGTGGAATTAACCAGCCATTTAGTAGCGAAGCACTAACTACAAGCACTAACTATGTAGGTATTTAACAGCGAAATTCTGTGATTTGTGTTATGTTTGGTAATCGATAAATATCTGAATGATCTTTATAATTATTTAAATCGTGAATACCTTACATGGTAAAATTTTACCCGTGACGATATATGATGATGATGAAATAAAGCCATGTTGATATTATTTTAGTTAAATAAATGACGTTTAATAACATTTTATGTATAGCAAACTTCGTTAAAAAATATCGTAACATTGAAGACACGAGAGAGCATCTCATAATGTGAAGTTATGAAGATATCCATGGGGTCATTATGGGCTAAAGAATTCGTTGACTACATTGTTATATCGACAATATTATATTAATATTAGATAATGATCCATAGGACATTGATTACGATAAGATATGACTACAAATCTTTTCACATAAATAGAAAAATAGATTTAAATCGATATATAGGCACTTTTTTTGTATACTGGCTCATTTGATATACAGGTTAGTACAATTATTAAATATCCATAGATAGATTGAATTAGCTAAGTAGATGAACACTTAGGTAAATCTTATATTGTAATGAGTCATCTATTATTAGAATTGGTTCCATCAGATGTGGTATTTCATATACAGCAAATTCATGTTAACAGTTTGCTATCTTTGATAAATGGTCACCGTGTCTCATTCATTCATATAACATCATCATGAATTTATCACCAACCCGTTACTTGCCAAGAAAAATGTTGGATATGAGTACTTTCTGAGACTGCAATCAAAACACGTAAAAGTACTTTACGGTTTATGGTTGATTCTAGGAGGGTGATAAGTATCATAACTGTTGATAAGTAACAAGACCGGATCAAATTGTTCAGCAAAGCCCAGTTGTTACCAGGGACTTGGGGAAATAGCATCGTCCATTGTTGAGTAAGCTGTTCTTTGAATGTATGTTGCTTTAGATTCGATGATAGAGGGCCCTCAAAATTAATTGAATGCTCTAATTACTGTTTTATGGAGCTCAGCAAAGATGGAGCAAGCGTGAAAATTGAGAATGTTACACTGCCATTTCCATTGTGACTCACTATTCCAATTCATCATCATAGCCCACAATTCATAATTGTCTCACTGCTGGGCACGGGGAAATATTTACGTGTATAGTCGTTGGTCTGTCTGTTAGAGATCGCGGCACATGGATGACATTAGTGACACATGGATGACGTATGTCATTCCATACTGAAGTATTGGAATTTCATCATCGTTAAAAACTTTCATTGTCTGGGAGTTGTGGATAGAAGGATAATTGATCATTCAAGAGATTGGCTGAAACTACTACCAGTTCGCAAAAAACAAATTTGTAGTGTTCCTAAAAGCGCCGAATGAGCAAGATGAAATATGAAATACTTGTTACCCTTAATTCTAACATTAGATGACGATAACAAATTATATAAAATGTAGATAACATGTCACTGCCATTTTAGATAATGTTATTTTAATTCAGTGCAAGAAACCTTTTTTTAAAGCGAAACAACTTAGTCTTAAGGAAAGGCCGAAGTGATTTTTATTTATATTATATTTTTTATTATTTAAATCATATTTTTTTATTAATTTATATCTTTATTTGCATTATTTTGTAAGTTCAAAGAGTGATAATGAAGAACGTATTATAAATATATGTTCGTCTTCCAAACCATATCAAGGTATAATGTCTATCTCAAAGATTTGTACAATGTAAACTAAACGTCTCATGCAAACGTTATTATGTGATCGAAATGTGAAAATATTAGCATCTGTGGACTACCACTCAGATGTAAAACATCTGTGTCAACAAATTATTACAATTTAACTCTATGTTAGTAAATATTTGGGAAAAATTGTAATTCAATTATAACTTGTAATGTTATAATCATAGATTAACATCATGTTTGAAAATATAATCAAATAAAATATGATTTTAATATAAGTATGTACGTAATCATGTTCGAACATGGAATCTATGATTTTCACAGATTATGATTGTATTGTAAACATTGACGTAGATACATTGTATTTTTTTACATTACTCATTAATGTGATTATATAAATATGACGCCTAAGTAGATAATAGAAAATCATTATGAATAGTGTAATTGCAATATTTTATTACAAGTGTAGAATTGTTATTAAAAGTAGATTGCACGACATTGTTATTGAGGTCACTCACGATTAATTATGTCGTTCTCAATTTAATAACGATAAAAGATTATTTGGATTAAAATAGTGTAGGATTAAGGTTCGTAGAGAGAGGCAAGTGTAGTGGGACAAGGTTTGTGAGCTGGGTGAGTGACCTTCACAATGCACACGGTTGTTGTGGCCAAAGCGATGTGACGTCGTTACCGTGTACAAAGTTATATTTTTCGAATATTTATTATGACCGTATCAAAATATACTCTGTTGATCTGTTGCGTGTTGTTTGTTTTATTCTTAACTATAGAACTTCAATTCTTTGGGAGTGTTTTAAGCATGAATAGGTTTGCCACGTCGGCAAACAGATTTACCATTTTTGCTGGACATTTGGATAAAAAGGCCGGACACGATAAATAATTGTGTCTTAGTAGGTGTAAATAAATAATAGTGATACTAAGTGTAAATAAATTAGTGAAAAGTCAAAACTAAAAATTTAAAAAATCTACGTCCGGTTTTGTCCGGACGCCTGCAACGCTAGGCATGGGTCTCTAAATCCTATTTTATATTGAGCTGATAGACAAGTGGATGGGTCATGTGATGGTAAGTGGTCACCACCACACATGACCATTCGTGAGCATATTTTTTTTCTTTCCCAACGAGCAGTTGAATCGCCCATGTCAAGTAGAAGTAGGGTTGCTAACATTTTTTACAAGAAATAAAGTATTATTTAGGTCTGAGAAGGAAAATAAACAGTAGGACATTAGACATTTTTTTAGTGCTTCTGGTTCAACATGCTGATGCCTTACTGCTGGGCTCGGGTCTCCTCTCATACTGAGAGGGTCTTAAGGCCATAGTCCACCACGCTTGCTTCTTTCACTTGACTTCACACACTTTTTTTTTTAACGTGGGGAATCCTTAATATCCATTAAGGATTCCGTATCCACGCAGTCGCTCGGGGGCGCGACTGGTTATGCCGGACTTTTACCGGCTAAACCCCACGGTGTTTTCTCTCGCACCGTATGGCGGGGACACGGGAATCGCTCGCGCATACATCCGCGAACCCGCCGGTGCTGGCCGCTTGCGCAGCCCCTCCACAATATGGAGC
>DWPQ01000554.1:0-15686 GCA_018251795.1 Perichares adela | reverse complement strand
ACTTACCAGTATTTTCGCTTATATTTATTAACATGCTTATATGTCTTTTCATATTCTCTAGTTACTCTTTATAATGATTTCTTTGACAGTTTTATAAACTCTTTAACGTGCCTTCTTTCTCATAATCTTATCGTAGAATCTATCAACCGACGCCACACAAGAATGTCCGTCAAACTTTACCACAGACACTTTAAAAACTTATACCAGGTTTTTCCCATTGAAACGTCATCTTAATGTCAAATATTGGCGTTTTGTCTTATAAAATGCGTTTCGTTATGCATGGTTGCTAACAAAACTAATAGCAGCCTTACTATTGGCACATAAGAAATAGTATGGACCGTATAGGCAGTGCAATACCTATAGGAAACAAACAACTATTAGATTCGGGCCTTTGCTCATAATTATTATGTACCTATTTGTTATTATAATGATTGGGTTTAAGGTCAAAGTTATTTTATTATAATAACTTCGTTTCTAAATATACGTGCGATGTTTTGGTAAAATACGGTTCGTCTCTGGGTTTAGCTAAGTTAATCTTACGATTTTAAGGCGATTTAATTATTCATAGTGATAAGATTTTAATTATTCATAGTAACACGTGCGGTAATGTTTTAAAATGGACATGAAGCTGCAGTAAAGATAAAAAAATACACATACACAACCTTTTCCAGGTGTGTTCCTTTAAATGTGGAATGAGTTTCATTCTGAGGTATTCGAGTCGCGCCATGATATGGGATTCTTCTAAAAAGGTCTAAAAAGAATTATCCTTAGGGTTGACGTTACATTTTCGACTCTTCTAGTGTTATCTAGGCCTGTTGGTATCCATAAACATGTACCAAAAGGCCTGTCTAATTCATCAGCCCTTTAGACATAAAAATGTACTTTTTAAAACTAGTAGAATACCTGAATGTTTGTAAACAAGTGCAGTTGTATCTCATACGAATATGCCAATTTTGAACAAGACATATGAGCAGAATTATGCTCATGCCGAAAATTAGCAACATCGGAATACACGTGGCGATTTTCGTATCGATGTTTGGCCGAAAGGCGCTACTCGATTATGAATATCGGGTGCTGTTATCGCTCGTAACATAAATAAATATTAACAAAATTTAACCTCGTCTACATCTTTCATTAAGTCGTAACTCAACTGTATGTTTATCGTGAACTAGTCGAGAGGCGACTACATCTGTCGTTGTAAATAATCCACGAATCTTATAATAGGAATCAGGCCGCCCGGCCGGTTACTTAATACATGTACATAGTTGCGTGTAATGCTACATGTAGCTACTTAACTTATAGTTTACACATTGTGGTTACAGTTACTTTTCTCCTCTAATACTAATACTTTAAGCGCAAAAAGACGCAGACAATAATAAACATGGATATTTCTTATAGATAGATATTTCGGTATATTACGCGTACACCTACAGATTTCAGACTGACGTACACATGAATATGTATAACGACACAATATATAATTATAGCTAACTACATAACATGAATTTAAGAATCATATGAAGCTATCATAGATAAACAGGAGCTGGAATAATTAGACATAGGGCCCGAACGGCAGCGCTGTCGGATAGTCTAGTCTAGACGGGAGCCGTCCTTGACGCGCTCCTGTGGCCCGCGGCGCAGATCTCGAGAATTCTGAAACATTATTTATTTACAAAGTACCTACACTTTGAGCTAAAGAGCTTGCCTGGGCAACATGTTCCAATCTCTTCGTTTATGCTCCGAGTGTATTCGTCTCTCTTTGACGTAATGTTCCCATTTAACTGCTTACACAACACTGGTATCTTCAGCTTTAGGGCTCGATACATCCAATTATAAAAAAAAACAACCTATATATCCTTTTCTCTCCGAAACCACTGGATAAATAATAATTGCGCATGGGACAACGTATTCTGATTTTGGAATATTACGGGAGGCAATTTAGTAAATTAAAAATCTTTGTCACGAGTACCTTAAGAGGTTTAAAATTAAAGGCGTTAGTTTCAAAATTTCGTTTCGAATTTAAATAATTAAATGAATAGTTTCTACCTTAAGACCGAGTTGGGTATTGTAAACTTACAAAAATGACCTAGGTACTCTAACAAAGGATGCAAAACCGTAACATGAACTCGGTAACATTATTCATGTGTGGCTAAAACGACTACGACGAACCCGTGAATAGACACACGCTAGATGGATGTGGCCACATTTAGGGATGTTATCAAGTTATCAGCGAAACTAGGTCACATTTTAGTCCGTATGTGTAAAGAAATTGCGTAACATAGTATCAAAAGCTGACATTTTTCCTAAAGCGCTAGGCCTGAGCCATCAGTGCTGTTCCTTCGGGCGTAATATCCGACGCGTGATATTTCGCTTAGGTCTTTGTATGAACCTTCATATATTCCGCTCGCTTTTTTATGTTAAGCGAACAAGTTTACGCATTAATTTATAAGGTACTCTTTATTAAAATGTTGCGAAATATATCCAATAATAGGCATGCTCGGCATATAATAGAATATAATATAATACAGAGGGTACAGTTACCGTCCCATATGAACTACGCCGGTCAGCAGGTTGCTTATAGCTCTTGGTATACATGTTTGAACATAACCACATCCACATCAGTGTGGCGGCTGGCAGACAACTCGAGCACTCGAAGGGCTGGCAGGGACTCTGCCGTCAATAAAGTCATTGTAATCAATCAGTAAAGCAACTGAAACTATTAACTACGAGACCTGAGAACTTGACGAACCGATAACATAGCTTCACTTTCGAAATGTTTTTGTAAAAACTAATTTCAAATTTAACAACTAATTTAAAATGATGACAAAGTCCAACAGTATTCCCAATAACTTTTGAAGGGCTCCTTGTCTGTTGTATATTAGATTCATTTTGTTTTTTGTAAACATATTAACCGGTACTTTTAACACTGATAAAAATAGCGTTTTAATCCGAATAAACGTTATAAAATTTTAACACCAATCCACACTGAAACTTTGCAGGATACCGAACCATCGTCAAATGGTTTCCGTATGAATTCCGAATGGTAGGTAGATTCTCGTAGATTTCCCGAGAAAAGTGAGTACGATACGCACACGCACGGGTGCTCACGTTCCACATTCCACACGGCAAAGGAAGTGGGTAGTGTTCGCAAAGATTTTACTATGTAAAGCGACCGTTTGCGCATTAAAAGTAGGTTAATACGAGTCCGTTGGTCGCAGTGAAGCCGGGAAATGTTATTAATTATGACGAGGCTCGAAGCAATTGGAACCGTTTGTAAACCACTCTAAGTTGCCTATTCATATTTAAGTTTTGCTACATTTCAAACGTGGCTGAAATTTTTTTTTTGTAATTTGCATGGTGATTATATTTATAAGCAATGGCGAATTTTCTTTAAAAGTGTTATGTTGCATTATGAAGGAACTCTTTGAGTTTCTGCTCCGTTTTACTCCTTTTCAAATTCTATCCGCGTGAACCTGTAAATCGCTAAGTCCAACAGAAACAAACAAAGCATTACAAATTAATCTATTCTCGACTTCAAATAATACTTTGACTAGTAAAGTATAGTAGTAGAATCCTGAACTGCAATTTTTCTAGGTATACTAGGTATACATAATAGTTTTAATAAATGCTCAACGCTCACACTATGAACATTTAAGAATCGAGCTAGACTATTATCTGTGACATAATACGTAACGGGCCTGGAATTTAACACTAGTATCTTCTATTAACTTGGAAGATGTAGACGAATCTGAACAAACTTAACTATTGTTATTCCGCACATATCCAAAAAAGATATTAAGAGCGAATCAACTTAATCTGTGTATATATTAACGGCTCTCATTAATGAAGTAGAAGATGTGTGTACACTAATTGTGGGGGTACAGTTTTTGTCGCAGAACAATGTCATAATGAGCCAGTTTCCACTTTCAATTTCAGTGCGGACGGCGGTGGTGCACGCAAAAACAACGTTACCCGCTGCCGGTACCGTCACCAACTTCATTTTGATACACCCGACTACTTCTGACATTTCATATACATATAATATGTACCTACATATATTTCGAAACGGTAGTATAAATAAAAGATGACGTGTATAAGTAAGTGAATTAACAAAATACCGAAATAATTAAATGAATTTGAATTGTAATTAAATTAAGTCGTATAAACCTTAAAGAGATGAAGTAGTTGCCCATAACCGCGTTCGTGGTATAGTTGGTTGTGATCTACGAATAAAGGAGGTTGGCTTGGACTCAAGTGAAGCATTTATCGCTCCTCGATAGACTAAACAAATCGGTCTTGCGAAAAGTTAACACTATAAGTGAACAATTATTTGTTAAATGGTATCCTGAAAATTAATCACTAACTTGTCACTAATGCTGACCACTAACACCTGGCCTCATGTGTTCGGTACTGCTACAAAAACTAATACCAGATTAAACGATGGTTTAGTCGTGACCACAATCCACACAAATAAATACACGTTTATATTGAATCTCCCTTAATCAAAGCAAAACTATACAATATACAACTGCCCACACCAATGTTTTCAACAAGAATAATAAGTCAGCTCCAGTGATCTCCAATAAGTTACTAAGATTAGTGTTTGGTCAGTACTTTCTACTGTTTCTGCGACCAGTACATCCATCCATCGCCGTAACGCGTTTGTTTACCGTTTTCACTATCTATAAGTATTTTTCTCGTAAGTGAAAATTCCTGCACAGATTATCGCTTGCGCGTGCGACTCGCTTTTTTCCCGCCAACTCTCGCGCCAGTCCAATATGGCTGACAATACGTAATGAGAACGATACATCTTCGTGATGTTACTGTTTTTTTTACTATTTTAATGCTACTACTCGATTTTTATACGGTATGTTACGCCTATAGAATTGGTATAATTAAGATCAAATTTGGTGACGTACCTTGCCCGCCATAATGGATCTATTTTTGATTCACCAATAAGAATTCCATTCTTACTTGAATTCTGATGAATATGAATAATAATAATAATATAATATGAAACATCAAAATCAGTAACATTTTCATGGACATAGTACTGAACACGAGTCAGCTTTCCAAAGCTTTTCTCAACTTAGTTTGATAGATTTGACGTCACAATAGACTAACGAGGAATTCATAAGTTTCATGAAAGTATCGCTCTAAATAACTACATAGCTAATTAGCTACAATATAAAATTCATACATAAAATAGTGATTTGGAGACCTCGGTATAACTCGAGATATGTCCAATATTTAGCAATTAAGTATTTTTACCATAAGGATATTGACATATAACGGTATCGGCTTCGACACGTGGAGTGTTTGCGCACGCCAAGGTTACACGTCGAGACACAAACACAAACACAAACACTTGAACACCCGTTGGTTGTCGTGTCGTACCGACTGTGTGACCATACTCGTGTTATACAATTCAAAAGAAAACGACAATTTATATAATAAATACAATTTATTTGATCAGCAAGTATCACACGTTGATCAGTTTGTTTTATTCATTTCATTGATCGAAACACAAGTATATTAACAGTAGACGTAGCTTTAGGCTATATATGGGTATTCACTTATATTTTAATGACTACTTTAATGACTTGTCCGTCACGTATCATCAAATGCCCTAATTGATAATCATATCATTATTGGTCAATAATTGTCTCTTATATATGATTTGGTTCCTTTTAGAAATTAGTACAAACATTAAAACGTAATATTTAAGTACTGCCCGCCCCTTTTATTCCTTTCTTGATTGATGCTAATCATTGGCGACACATTTGTTGAGTACATTCGAGATTGAAGAATTTGGATAAAATGTGTCTAATTATCATAGTGTTGGAAAGCATAACACACGTCGTTTGACGGTTGAGCCGCCGCGAAGAGATCAGCATACATGCCAGATGTAAATGGATCTAAGGCACGACTACTAATTACAACATTAATCATTTTCGCCGCTTCTTTGAGTCGAGAAATTAAATCCATTTGATTATCGGACACTACTATTACGGCATATTCGTCATTGCGCGTAAAACGAAGATGGCGGCTGCGAATGAAGTAATATTGCCACGAACATAACCTAATCCAACGAGCGCTCAGTTGACCGGATAGGACGCTATTTATACAGAGAAAAAAGCCATACACGACCAGTCTTCCTGTGCTAATCGTTGCCAATTACAAATAACGTACGATGCAGTGTTGCCAGCGTGTCCTACGTGCATGTGTGTGTGAGCGTGTGTGCGTGCGAGGTGCGCGGGCGCCGCGGCAGAGTAGCCTTGAATGCGTACATCGACTGCACTTGCTCCGATATCAGTTCGGAAACGCTGTGCAACTTCGCGAGAAGTAATAGACAATGATGGACAAATAGCATTGGATTGATTGAAACTGTTATCGAAAAGTACGTTGTGATGACTGATTATAATCAGTGTCAATCTTTATTTACTCATCATTCAATATATCAATTAGCTCCTTAGTTCTTATCGCAGTAATATAGTAAAACTGACTCCATTGCTGATAGTAACGGTAAATGAGTTTTGACGTTATTTTTCCGTAATGCTACAATATTTTTTTAAAGTTCCTTGAACATATACTAGCAGTTGGTAAAAGTAATATATGTATATAGCAAAAATACCATCATATTATCCGAGCGCCACAATCCCCAACACCGCGATCCTTAGCCCATCTTGTTTCTACCTTTCTCTGTCTGTCTCTATACAGCAGCTCTATCCCCGTCTCTATCTTTGCAGATAATTGGCGCCGGAGGAAGCGAGAAACGGAGAGATTGATGATCTAAGCACCGGATCGATCGACCACTCAGACTCGTTCTTTTTTAACTTTTTATTTAGGTTTTTACCACTCGCAATGTTATTTAAGTTCCGTTGCAATTCTTTATTTAAAGATTTAATTTTATTCAGCGGTGATTCGTGCGCGTCTTGTACCATTCTTTAGTATTTAACGTTTAAAATCAATACATCTTTCTATCACAGAAATTCCGAACGGTGTAAACAATTACATCCACATAAATCAAAGACTCGGAGTAACTCAAAACTACTTCTGCTTTCAATATTCTAAAAACGTCCACTGACGGAATTAAGCCTGTACTTAACCCACCTAGGTGAGAATGGGGCTGAATCCTGAAGGAATACGTTCGTGACAATTTTTTTGCAAAATTATAATCTCTTAGTTTCCCATTTCTCCTAATTAAAAGTTACCTCCATAAAGATTGGTGCACTACTTAACTGACAACATCGCCTTTTTGTTTACATTATATACCAGTGGACCCGGCAGACTTAGTCCTGCCCAGAAAACCTAAAAAACATAGCCTATTTTCATCCCAAGACCTTCAAGTATCTCCATATCAAACTTCATCACAATCGGTTCATCGATTTGGCCGTAATCACATCACATACAGACAGAGTTACTTTCGCATTTAAAATCTTATATATAAAATTCTCGTGTCACTATGTTCGTTTCCGTACTTCTCCGAAACGGCTTAACCGATTCACATGAAATTTTGTGAACATATTGAGTAGGTATGAGAATCGGCCAACATCTAGTTTTCATAGCCCTTAGTGATAAGGGTTGTCCACCCTAAACATGTTTTTTTTAATTTTTAGACATTTTTTTATTATTTTTTATGGCGCATTAAAATAAAAAATACAGACCCTAAATTTTTAACCTTTCTATCACCAACTCCTATTTTATTTTCACACCAACTTTTATATGGCGAAACAACGTCGGCGGGGTCAGCTAGTATTAGTATAGATTATGCTTGTATTAGATGATACCGGTATATCTGTTTGAGATTGGATATACACAGGTGGTAGTAGCCGCCACTGGGTCCATTTGAACAATACATAGGTATACAAGTATAGTGGGACATACAGAGTGCGTTATCTCGCGGCGGGCGGCGGGCTGCGGGCCGCGGCGGGCCGCGTCGTGCCGCTCGTGGCCTATCCCGGCACATGTTCGTCGGGCCGGCCACGTGACTTGTGTTTGTTACCAAACTTTAAAGGTCACGAAAATCTCGTGTTTTTGTAATTACTACTCTTTGTTTATATTAATTGTTTGATGTCGAATCGTTGACGTAACCAAATTTGCTTGTAACTTGCCTGTGACGCACTCCGATATTAGTCCTCTATTATATTACATTTTTACATTAGATAAGTTAGTGGTTGACTACGATCCCCTCTGATAGTAAGTGGTGATTAGACATAGATGGTGAAGCGCACTAATTAGTAAAAGCAGATTCGCTCTCGCCTCGAAAACACTTATATTATAAACGATCGGGAGTACCGATGCCGGTAACTTACTCCACTCATTAGTCAACAACTGGGTCCATACATTCATGTACATGCTATAAATTGTTCACTGTACACCGTACAATACATACATAATTAATATGATAGAGATTCCTAATATCTAGCATTACTCTCTTGATAAAGAAATCTGGAATTAAAAAAAGCAATAATGCCAATGAACCGTCTCTTGGTATTCGCGATACGTATGATGATGTTTATTTATTTAAATGATTTCCCATGTGTACACTAGTGTACTTGTACAGTGTCGTAATCTCCGAGCTAAGAGACCTTCTGATAGCGACACAATAAACAGTTCAAGGGACACCATGATTCCCCGGTACTTCATTAACGTGTGTTGTAATTGTATCTCTACAACGTCCTTCACTGAAATATTATACTTTAACATGAGTCAATAAATATATTAACTACTAGTGAACCGCCCTCGCGTCGCTTCGGGACCCGTAGGAATCTCGGGATAAAAAGGAGCCTATCTGTTATTCTGGAACATAAGCTATAACACTGCGAAGTTTAATCAAAATCGGTCATGTAGTTTTTTCGTTCAAGAGTAACAAACATACATACATACATCCTCACAAATTTTCGCATTTATAATATTAGTAGGAAGTAGGACTAGCTGACCCCGCAGACGTCGGTTTGGCATGCAAATTATTTGTAGTGAGAAATTGGCGATGTAAGGGTGAAAATAAAGGGTTGTGTGTATATTAATGCCACATCTTAAAAAAAACCTTCTAATATCAAAAGAATTGTTTGGGGTGGACCACTCTTATCACTTAGGCTATGAAAAATAGATTACGAGCTATTCTCAGACCTACCGAGAACACCTTTATAAAAATGGGTCATGCCGCTTCGGAGGAGTACGGCAACTAATACTGACACGACAATTTTATATATTGCAACATGTAACTGATGTCCAAAATTAAACGATTATATAGTTGAGGAGAATCTGACCGCAGCATACACAGTATAGGAACGAGTTATTGTGAATCATAGCCCGCCAATGATGCAATTTTGCAAAAATGCCTCTATCTTCAAAATAAAATGGTCAACGAGAGCGCGGAGACTGGTCGCAGCTCTCAGCAGCCCGTAGATCAAGGTTATCGTGATAATTTTCCCGGAAAGCGATGATAATGGGCCCGTTACATAAGCAAGTGCGGGTTCGACGCCCGATCGGCTGATACGTTGTTGCCGACCCCAGATACCCTCGATAGCTTATCTGTGACATGGCACGCCTCTAGCGCCTTAGATTCTTATTAGACTGATATAATAACACCATATTGCAATACAAATAATTCACAATTACGTAGAACTCCAATAAGATTATTTTTTTCACAAAAATGTAGAGTTTTTTTATTGTAGGTCATCTGGAGCAGAATAACTTATAATAATATTATTAAGACTAATAATTCTCATAATTAAATTAAATAATTGATCACCTCTCATCTCAAACATCTGCGCTATGTTATGTTGCTTAATGCTTGAAAACCTTCTACCCTCCAAATCATATTCAATAACAGTGTTTTTTGGTCTAATTTCATAAGGTCTAAAATAAAATCATAGTCATAATCTTAAGTTCTGGCGCAACATAAAAACTCATGCTTATTTGATAATTGATCAGTGATTGGTAATTATTCGCATTAACGTTACCCCATGTGTAGGGCCGGGTTTTGTTCAAAATTCTTTAAGCATAATAGACAATCGACAACATTATGGGTTTTATTATATTTTTTCCCTCATTGCGAACTAATGTAATATTTACTTGTTAATTATTGCACCCTATACCCTCCCAAACTTCACTAGAATCTACTTTCCAGCAGTTACATGACCAATTTTGCATTACAATCCCTGGAGCTAATATAAATAGCCTGAGTAGCGTTTAAGCCGCAAATCCTCGCTAATGACGGTGACGCCCAGCTATGCCTTCGCAGCTGCCGCGGCAACCTGTACCCAGCGACAGCGAGACATATTGCAGCATTCAACTGAAAGCAGATAGTGCAGTTCAACTTCTTTACCATTACCGACTGTTGGGTATTTATATTTATACACGTCGACGGTAACAGATAGCTGTGTACACGTCACTATGTAATGCAATGTTTCATTTAACGTGAGCTCCAATGTTTACAACACTTTTTAATATAAAGGGATTGCACACAGTTCCTTTGCTTGTTTATCAATTTTTATAGTAAGACTATACGTATTTATTGTAGGTACGTTAAACGTAACCTAACGTAAAATAAATAAAAAGCACTTACGTTCATAAAATATATTGTGAAACGAATCAATACAAAAATGTATATTATAGTTTGGTCAGGCACAAATAATAAAATTGTGACTGTTATCACACAAACTGATGACTAATCAAATCAAACTATTCATAAGATCGTTTAAAAGAGAAAACCATGGTAATAAACGACTCATCTTCACGGCGGTCTTATTAGGGACAATATGCATTTACGTTTCACGACACAAAACGCATCCGCCCCCATTACATGCGAACAGTCATAACATAACATACGTAACTGGGCGTACGTAGCAGTTGGCCGACTGGTAAAAATATAACGAGTGCCAGTTACATTAAACTTCCTGGTCGACAGCAGGCTCGTTGGCAAGGAAACATCAATGGCGTGTCTCACGGCCGCCGGCCGCTACCTACGTGACCCACCGTAGTTCCTTAAAGTTGTTTACTACGGAACGAACACCGTCGAATCGAAAACAACACGTCGCACTGAACATTCCCTCGCCTAATAGTACGACTGAACTTATCTCCATAGGCCGAATAGGCGAGTGACATTGGCTCTACATTTGTCGTAGGTACCCTATCTATCGCGGCCAGCGTCCCTTGATCCGCGTAGCCATCGCGATCGCTCGAGAACCGTGTCAGACTGGTCGCAGAAGCGAGGGAGGGGCGGATCAGCTTACGGTGGGCGAGTCAGTGTGTCACGTGGTCGGCGCACGCGCAACTTTATTTGTAAACTCGGTCAATGCCCCGAGCGTTAGATAAAAAAACATATATACAAATTGTTTGCGCAGCGCGTTACGCAAAACGGTGATACTGATTGTTTCTAGCGTTCCGGCTCATGTTCAAATTTGCGTTAACTCCGTAATTTGTGCGCGCCGCGAGTTTTTTTATTGTTTTATAGGTTGTTTTGTTGTAACAGGGTCAGAAGTACGAATCTCGTGTTTACTCGATAATGTACAATACGCGTTATAAGTAATGATAATCAGTTAAGTTTTGTAATATTGATTACAATATTGTAATTCGTTGTCATTGTTGTAATTCATATGAACTGAAATATTATTTTATTACAGCAAGTGTTTTCGAAAAAACATCACGTAATGTGTTCATAACAGAGAAATATGTTCATATTATGTATTTAATTATCGTAAATTACTTATCATTGAATGTTAGAATTGCATAAGTTAGCGTTTGTAGAGGGTAAAATTGTCAACACCAGACATATTCAGGTGAGTCATTTAAAATGTAGGTCGGCCAGAGGATATTTGGAACGTTACTGGAATCCGACGCACATAACTATGTGGAAAAATGGCTTCGAAATCAATAGCAACTAAAATTTTCCTCCTAGTGCCGATCGATCAAACGAACGCGCGAAAAGAAACCACCAACAGACTTAATAGATTAATTAATAGACGGGTCTCAGTGAAAACCTGTCTGGCGAGTCGGGAAATTAAGGAAAGCTCGCCGACGAAAGTGGAAAAAGCTCCGCCGCACACACCGCCCGGCACGCAGACTACCACGCGCGGCTGTGTGCGCCCGGAGCACACACGCGCACCGATACGAAAACGAAAGTGTACGAGCGGTGCCGATCATAGCCGAAGCGAGCTCACGAAGTCAGTGGAACTCGTCGTCGAAACTGGGACATCAGTCCGCAATTTGACGCGAACGCCGGCGGACGCGGTGCGCGGTTGCCACACAACACATTACGCTGTATGACATAACTGACAACGCTTGTGATTATGGTGTCCGTGTGAATAATTAACGATGATGGCAGTGGAGGCCCGTCCGGCTAGCGCCGGCCCGGATACGCGCCGGTCGCCGGCAGTGGACCGTCGAGCGATGAGCGCCGACTCGGAGCCCCGCACCCTGGCCGCCAGGAAAGCGTACCCCGAACCCGACGCGGAGGACACCACCGATGCGCCCCTAGACTTAACAGTTCACACCCGCAAGGAGATCACAGTTCGCGATTTTGCGCGCCACTCTTTCGCCGATCCCGCCGACTACGTGAGGGCCCAGGTGATCCTGAGGCAGTCCCGGGACTACCTGGCCGCCGCCGGCCGCGACTCCGGGACCGAGTCCGACGACTCCGCGGGCCGCTTCAGCCCCGGCGAGGACCCCGTCTCCGGGAAGGCGTACAAGAAGTCCCTAATGAAGAGATACAGTAAGTCAATATTTTTACGGTGGTTGCAGGTTCGCAACCAAGTTGATCCCGGTCGGTGATGAGCCTGCCGTGGACCGTGTTTGTTAATGTTTCCATCGGACAGACGACATGACGCGGAACGGAAAATCACAACTTGTTGTTCACGCTTTACAGTGTAACATATTTTTATAAACGTGTCGATTGTATACAGCAATATTTAGGGCCAGTTATGGTTGTACGAGTTTAATTTACTAAGAGATTGGTATTCAGGACTACAGTGAACCGTTGCCAGCAGATGCGCCGGCCCTTGCATTGTGTACGAGCAGATAATAGACGAGTCTGCCTGTAGCCTCTTAAATCTCAATGTAACTGAAAGCAACGATATCGTTAATGCTGTCAGATTATAACATATTAACATTATCACATATTGTCTTTACCTGTTTATATTAAATCGATTGGATTAATGGAAAACACGCGACGTAATTATGTAATAATTGTAATAAACATTGTTATAAACAAAAACGCGCCGGCTCAGGGGGTTACGGCCGTAGCGCGACAGCCTGCTACGGCGGCGCCCGGGCGCCCTGCCGACGTCGTCCTCGCTACATATTGCACAAACTTCATTTATTTACTTGTAGCCTCTCGTACCTTGTCATATTATGAAAAAAATCTGTGAAACAAAGCCATAATTCTAGTATGTGAATAATTAAAAAGTTTTCCTGTTAGATAGAGAGCAAGAATTAAATCGAAGCTTAAATGAGGTAAATGTGGAGTATGAGAGGAAACACAACTCACTTCCTACACACACCATATTATTATGTGCCGATGGATCATGGTCCAAAAATTATTTATTTTAATTATAATAATTTCTTCATGTGTATTAAGGGTTTACACTTTAGAAAAATAGTTATAATGCCAATCATAATATAAATATACAATATCTACATATACGAGCACGTATATAACGGTAATGTCGGCCCTAATGGTTACAGTTTCAGTTTAATTTTGCGAAACATGGCTTATCAGTGAGTGAATGAGATAGTATAATACTATTTTGTTTAATAATAAATAATAACGACAACAAAAATAGATATAACAGCTCTCCTGATTCATTGGTAATTCCGTAATACTTACCTACTCGTAGATAGTCAGATAAACATACGTTTTCGCACAATGAGCAATGGTTACCCGTACAAGTGAAGTAGAGTACAGTTAGGTTTTAATCTGAACAAGTATTTTGATTGTTCATCACACCTTCGTCAGAGTTGATATCCAATCTACGTTCTGTTTTCTATTCGGTTTAACCCTTTCCGACGGTAACCACGTGCAGGTTGTAAGTTACCAATGATGTCAACACAAGCAGTATTTCTGTAATCAGACAGAAGTACTGAGCAAATTGACGAATCACCCGGCGATATAATACAAACAGATTTAATTAAAGTTCGGTAACTATTTGAAAACAGTTACATGTGACATGTAGACGAGTTAACCACAATAAGAATTATTCTACATTACATTGCTGTTTGTTAATCTATTTAATAACATGCTTATTATAATATATAAGGAGTGTGATTCGCACCACAACAAGTGAATCGCCCACAAATTGTACTGCTTGTGTTGGTGATAGTTGTATGTGTGTGTTGGTGATATAGTTGATGCTTTGCTATAATCGTTTCCTTATGTTTGTCAATGATTACAACAATTTTGGTAGATCGTCGCCATCGTTGTGTGTCATCAAGTTTCGACTACGTAACAAACCATAAAAGGTTAACAACTATTTTTATTACACAGATTTACCTCATCTTTGTACCACTGAACATTCAACCGACGACTATCTGTTATACTGTATCGCTATACAAGAAGCTATTGTGTCTAGGAATGTGGACGACACATTTTCCAATATCAATCGTATTCATTGTCTGCCAATATTTATATTGTCTCAAATTATTAGCAAATAGCGCGTAGAAGCAGCGGCGGTACTACTTACAGTTATATATCGGATTGTAAGGTTAAAAGATATAATGTAAGTTCCAAAATCTTCAAATTAACGACCTATAACGAATATTCCATCCTGAAGGTTTGTTTCAAATTAAAATACAAAATCAAAATCATTTATTCCAATAATTATCACTGATACACATAAGCATGTAATTTTTTGCTTCTACTACAGTTTCGAAGAACCGGGGAAAGAAACTCATCAGCATATCTATTAATGAAAACACAAATGTAAAACGAGCACACTAATATTTTGTACCCTGTGCGGAGGAACCAGGTATAGAGTTAATTATTCGAAAACGTGTTAGTGGATGCAATACGGGAACAAGGGACTACAGTACCAAGTATTTATTCATCATTCAGTAAAAGACACTTAAGACCAGGCTGTAATGGAACATTTTAAGAATAACGGACTTTATAATGATGTAATCTTTCAGCGTAATATTCGAATAATTAAAAAAATCTGAATGTTCTAATGATACGGTTTCTGCATTAAATATCAAATTAACGTTGGTATGGAATTGCTATTAATGTATTGATTGTTTCTGTACATTGAAGTAATTGTTATCATTTGAGATGGTTTTTTACCCGCTTTGCTACGTGACGTACCTTTAATAGTGTATGAGATTCCATCCATTGTTGAGTAGGTACATAGTAACCACACCAGCGTATAGTTCATACCACTAACCAACTAATTACCAATGTGGGTTCAATACGTGTCTCACCACCCATCTTCTAGAATCAAACGTCAAGTATTTCTGCCTCTCTCTTCGTCGTCAACACTTTGATGGTGTGGTCACGGACGCATACGGTGCGTGCGTCCTTTGTCGGTTATTGACATAAAAAAGGAAGATCTCTTTATATTTCTTTTATTTCCAACCGTACCTTAATCCCAAACGCGCACACAAAGATATCACTTAACATTTAATCAATATTAACCAGAGGTCCTTCCGAGTATTATTTAGAATACTTTTTATCACAAACTGGTCACAGC
>DWPQ01000553.1:0-15692 GCA_018251795.1 Perichares adela | reverse complement strand
TACTTCTAATTCCGGATTTATCGTTTATTATAATATCATCAGTGCGTACGGAGTGTAAGGTGAAAATGTGTGCCTCCTAAACGTTTTGTATGGTGATAAACAAAGTATGGTCTGTTTTTCTTTTGTGTATGGGCGTTGATAATCATGCAAAATGGCCAACGATTTGTGGTCATGTACCTGTTGTACGGAGGCGCTGACTTGCTGGTTGCGCCTCAAGCTGTCGCCGGAGGAGATAGAGCAAAGGTACAGGAGCAAGGAGATCGATAGAATACTCGAGAAGGACAAACAGACACTGCGGCGGCAAGTCAAGCTCTTACTACTCGGCGCGGGTGAAAGCGGAAAATCAACATTCCTGAAACAGATGAGGATAATACACAAAGTGAAGTTCGAGCCGGAACTGGTGCGCGAGTACCAGCACGTGATATACCAGAATATTGTGAAGGGGATCCAAGTGTTGGTGGACGCGAGAGACAAGTTGGCGATACCGTGGGAGAATCCGAGGAATTTGGACGTTGGTCAACAGGCCTTGCATTTCAACAGTACGGCGTCGCTTGATAGTAGATTGTTCATGCATTACGCGCCGCACATCCACTCTCTGTGGTTAGACAGAGCCATAAAAAGGGCTTATGACAGGCGAAGAGAATTTCAATTGGTGAGTATTGTTTTCTTGTTCACAGCATTACTAACTCACACTCCTGTACTAGTATTATGTGTCGTGTGTGACATGGAGATGTGACATCTCAAACATCCAAGGTCCAAGAAAAAACATTTTTCATACAAATCTCCCGCTGGGAATTAATGCCAGTACCCTGCTACACACAGAGCTCTACCTCTGATGCCCTTAAAGGAATCAATAGATACTAAAATGGCTGTAATATTGTGTTGCTGTAAGATGATGTAAAAAAAATTCTGGTGTCTCAACTTATCACCTACAAATGATTCCTGAAACTGATTGAAAATAAGTGGATAAGTAGAATCAAAACAGTGTTGTAGCTAATCAAATTTGTTACATACATAATCAAGGGATTTCCATTGTTTGTTGATCAAACATTAAATATGCAGTAGGCATGTCTTTGTTTTGTCATTGTTTTGATTCATATGGTAAATAGCCTGCTAACATGCTAATGATAACTATTTATCATTTTATTTGTTAGGTGTAAGATTCCTTAATTGGAAGTCTTAATCACATGTTTGAAGTTTGTTTGTTTACAGGTGTTTATACCTTTGTAATGGTTGGATGAAAAGATTTTATTTAACATAATTTATACTTGTGGTTGAAAGGAAAAAATATTTATAATCTAACTTCATAATAGGATAACAGAAATAGTCACAATAGGCCAAATATTTCTTCCTGGTCAGGTACAAATGGGGATCACAGAACTGTTTCTTAATCATTAGAAAACCATTAATGTATTAATGCTGTTATAAGTTGTCCTGACTTGTATAATCCTTGTCACTATTGTGGTTTCATTTTCTTTGAAGACCTTCTTCAGTATTTACACATGAATAAACTTGGAAACTGATTTATAATTTGTAACATGGTAACGTCAAAATTTAATTCAGATTTAAACTTATCTCTTAACTAAACTCCACGTCTTTGCTAGTTTAAGTTTTCTGAGCATACTGAGCTTGCTTCTTTTGTCAATATGCTGCTGTAAAGACCCCTAGAGCCAAGCGTAAAATGTCCATCAGAATGAACAAAAAAAAGCTGAATACATAATATTAATTTATATTTCATTCCAAGATCCTTCACACTACTGCACATAGAATATAAATCCAAATCATCAGAGTAGGACATGCAGGCTTTATGGACTTAAAGCACTAAAGAATGTTGTGTACAAATAATTCAAAGTGAGTTCATTATTCTATTGAAAATAAGAGTTGAGCAATAATATTTGTAAATATCTCAATGGCCATTGAGCGAATCATTCAAATAGTTTATATAAAGATTTCTGTTGTTTTTGTGGTAACCCATTTGTGGTAAAATAGTGACTAATGAATGACAATGAGGAATATTTTTGATAAACTGAGGGTTTCTAGTTAGGTATTAAAGCTTTGTATGTGCAATGGCTCTTTAAATAATGAAATGTTGATGACTTAAGTAAGTGTGTTTAGGTTCCGCTAAAAGTACAAGTGTCAGCTAATTGGTTCCTCTCATAATAGTAATGGGTTAAAGTGAGGTTATTATTTATTCAAATAATATCTACAATCAAAGTGGTCAGTGACTCCTATCCTAATTTGTATAAAGGTGACTTCTAGTTGTTGACTGGGCCTCTGCTTAATGGCTGTGGGTAATTTCCATTAACTGACAATACTATACTAGCATGGTAGAGTATGGTGATTCTCTGTTTGAAGGTATTAGTTTCCTTATTTTTATACCATACTCATAGGTATTTTGTTTGAAGTTTTCAATCCTTCTGTACCTAACAATTGCCTCACTAGTATTGCTCATGTTTAAAAATAAAGGTGTATATATACTCCTCTGTATGAGTCCTCTAAATAAATTTGATTTAACTATTTCAACAAAGAGAATAACATAAAAAATATTTGTACAAAGGTATTGCCTATTTCCTAATTACTTGTAAACCCTCAGGCCAGGCAGACAACCCTTTTTTATGGTAACAAAACTATTTTTAGATATGCTTAACTGGTTTCCTTCCTAGATTTATCCAAGGTAAGTCATGAGCTAAACCTTATGACTCATATCAAAAACTTGTAACCTATTATTAAATGAACTATTGCTGAGGTTTCTTTGTATTATGGTTGAGGCGATAATCCACACAGACCAAGTATAGGGTGAATTAATATTTACGATGTTTGTTTGTGATGTGTATGAGATAAACAATTTTTTTTGGAAAGAAAGAAAGAGACATTTATTTCACAACTACACTACTGCAACAATGTTTGTAAGAAATAATTACAACAACAATAATTATGACAAAATAACAATGTACAATAATGTGCATTTTAAAAAGTCCCATTACATATAAATTATTTGAAAGTAAGAAGTAACTTCTTTCACTGTGGGAGGTTTCCTGAGTCCAGCTGTAGGACATTTATGGGTTATGATGATGATGATTTGATAGAAGAACTCTGTGAAGGACCACTTAGTGGTTATCCATTATCCCTAAACTAATGGGCAGTCACTACTCTTTATGAGCTCACTGAGCCCCTTACTATTTCCCTTTATTTACATCCACATTGATATACTCCAAGTTCATTGTAAAGTAAGATTAGTCTCGAAAATAGTAGGCAAAGTAATATTTAAGTATGTAAACTACAAACCATTCATACAGGTTTGAAAGGTACGGTCAACTGTAGTAATTACGCCGGTTACAGCGGTAGCTTCGTGCCAACCAGATTACCAAACCAAATTACACCATATACGTCATCTCGTGGCATAAATGAAATAATTGTAATTGCATTCCTTATCTTATTTGATTAGTCACAGCCGTTGCGTCATCCGTCCTTCCGAGGCTCAGTTTACATGAGATGGACCGATGAAATGAACATTCGCAAAATACTCTGTCTTGTTTTATTTATTCACTGCCAACGTCACGCTTCTAGGTACGTTTTTTGTTCTAAATTTTGCGTTCGCACTAAGATTTGGTTTTGTGGAATTTTTTCCTGGATGATTCGGTCTTGAAGCTCTGTCTATCGATAATAGCATTCGATTGCCTGCGTAAGACTTGTATTACTTTGTAGTTTTAGATTCCCTTGAACGCTATTTAAACTATTTTCAGGTCACTTATCAATGATATCTTTGATGAAGTCACAGTATACAGAAGTGTTGTAATATGACGTGGACTCGCTCAAATATTTACTATGTGACTTGTCTACTTAATTCTTTATGTAATAAAAAGGTCCGGTTGGAAAACACACCAGAATGCAATCTATGCGTAGACTAAGTCTGTTAGAAAATTTGTTTACTATGACGTTACCGAATCATATTTCACCCATTTAGGTTCCCTTCGTAAAAAATGGTTTTCGACGCTGGGAATTAAGTTTCTGCGACTATAAATTAGACAGGTATATATGGGACTTACTTACTTCGGAATACCCATTAAAACCCAGGGGCTCCTTTATTCTCTTAATAGGGGGTCATGGGAAAGCTTTCGCATGCAATCAATACTCGTAAAAATTTACCTAGTCCGTAAAACATTTTCCAAAAATGTATCATAGCTGTGACATCTTTTCAAATCTCTCCGGGTCGCTGGTAATTGAATGTATGTCATTAAACCGGACCGGATCTAACACCGGAATTGCGTTATGTACGTATTGTCGTGATCTAAATTCGAATTTTCTACGCGAGTTCGATAGGTACATGCCGACATCATAGGCCGACATTGATAATTATTATTGCTGAACACGAAAACTTTAATGATAGTTCTCTATGGATTTCTCTGTGATTTACGATTGGAAACTATGAGAAACTCTGAACTCATTGTGATACTAAGGTTTCAACGGTAATCGTTGTATAGATTGGTTTTTATGTTTTGATATTCTTGTAGGCTTAGGAAAGAGTTAAAGAGAGAAAAGTAGAGAATTTTGGAAAGCCGAATTACGTTTGGCAAATCGTTCGTCACGAGATTTTTTTTTATGTCAGCAACCGAAAAACTAGTAGACGGCTTACCTGATTCTCAGAAGAAATCTCCTATCTTTAGCTTTATTTAAAAGGTTTTGTCAGCTTTTAATCTAATTGACAAAGGCATAATTTCATGCCTAATGACATCCTATGCGAATCAACCAGTTAACCTGGGTGATGGTGAAAAATATGTGGCAGGTGGATAATCATGTAAGATAATACTATGTGCAAAGTAAGTTCTATAGCACTGCTTATTAAAATATTTAAATTTACTGTAATTCAAAAGTTAAAAATAAGCAATATCAATACGTTATTATTACGTTGTGTAGTGGTAGCAAAAACTGGCACTTGTGATGCAACGAGTCCGATCAATCTGTTAACGTCTAAAAACAGAGAATAAATTTATTTTAATCTGTAACGAATTTTAGTTTGAAAGATCGTGAACGTTGATAAATATGTTTTTCAGTAACACAATGATTTAACTAACTGTTCTCAAAGTAGTGTTAAGTCAATATTTAATCTTTTTTATTGTGGGCATAGACGTAACAATCTAGTAGGTTAAGCGTTGATCATCCGGGGGAGTCGAGTTGGTATACTACCCGCATCCTTAATTTTTCGAAGTGATAACCGTATTGGGAAATATCATTAGCTTAAAGAAAACATCGCGAGGAAAACTGCATTTCTGAGAGTTCTCCATAATATTCCCAAAGGTGTAGGAAGTCTGCTTCAGCAAAGGGTAGGAAATATTACTATATGACTTATGCGTATTGATTAAAAGATTTGCTGATGAGTTTCTTTCACAGTTTCTTCTCATCCATGAAAAACACCTTTTCGAAACGGTAGTAGAAGTAAAAAATTACGTGCATACATGTATCAGTGATACCTACATTATGAAATTATTTTGAAATTGAATTTGATCATTCGCACTTGGGCAGCGTGGTGAATGACCCCACGTATTGTGATGATGATGGTGATTGCTAAACTTAGCAATGAACTTAGCTTTATGCAATAACGCCGGGAAGTACTAATCTAATTATCATTGCAGATTCGATAATGGCATATAGATGCAATAATTATATAAATGCATGTAAATAAGGTTATAATAAAAGTTCTGACACCAGCTGCAGTGGATGTATAATTGTATAGTATAATGTATAATGGATAGCGGCGTTCCGCGACATCCGTTTCCTGTTTCGTAAGTTGAAGAAAATAAATAGAGCGTTAATTTTATACGTTTTGTATGTAGGTACTCACGGTTTTTAAATGTTTAGCCGTTGTTTCGATATGACCATGGATTAATTATAGCCTGTGATCATGGTTGGGGTTGTGAGTTAGTGAATGAGAGTGGTTACAGGTATGTAACATTCATCATCATCATAAAATCCATGCTGGGCTCGGGTCTCCTCTCACACAGAGAGGTTTTAAGACCATAGTCCACTACGCTGGCCAAGTGCGGGCTGGTAGACTTCACACACTTTCGAGAATATTATAGCGATCTCTCCGGTGTGCAGGTTTCCTCACGATGTTCTCGAAAAGTTCTCCTTCATCGAAAAGCAAGTGATAAAAACAAATAATAAAAATTATTGATACGCGCCGTAATCTATCGCACGATTGTAACATTATTTTACACCATTAATTTGTTCTATCGGCTTTACTAAGTACTCGTACTCTACTCAATAATTCTTGTTATTTAACAAAGTATTTTCATATAGATTATCGTTAATCTAGAATAGGTTATGCGAGTAGTTAATGATAATCCTCAAAAGTAAGCAGTACTGAGCTTATCCAAGACCATACAACTACGAAGCCCAATGGATTATTTTACAGGGGTGGCATTCCATAGGATTCTTATTTTTTTACTTTATTTATACTTGTACACGTATCAAGTTCAAGCTGAAAATAACCGTAAAAACAAAGTAGCTCATGTTTATGTGTATTTTTACGGCATACCATCCTCTTAGAATCAACCGTGATTAATGTTTCAACGCGTTAGGACACCCAGTCACAAGCGGAGACCTTGGACTTAGACTTAGAACTTGGCTCCTTGCTCGATGATGCCTTTAGTGCAGTGGTCGGCAAACTTTGGCCAAAGAGCCAACTTATCACAACAATTAAAAAAACATTGGCAGCCAAAGCTTGTTTAGTAAACTTTTATTACACTAGTAGTACATGCCTACCGTGGATAGTTGTGCCAGAGCCGCACTTATCGAAACAAAGAACCACATGCGCACTTTACCGACGATTGCTTTACTATGACAGACGTCCATGAGTGACGGTAATCGGTTACCATGAGGTAGCCCGTCTGCTCGTTTGTCGGCTATAAACAAAAAAAGCTAATATACTAGCTTTTTTGAAAATAGATGTAATAGCCGAGTGGTATCAGTGTTAATAAATGCGAAAGTAACGCTCTTTGTATGTTAGGTACTCAATCACGTAAACTACTGAATCGTTTTAAACAAAATTTGGCACCGAGATAGTCTAGACTTCTCGAGGCTGAGAAAGACAACAGGCTATTTTTTTATGCAAAAAAGAGTTGTAAAGGTTTGAAATAGGGGTTGGAAGTTAGTATGGAAATTACTCTCCTAGATTTTTTTATCCCAGAATCCTCGCGGGGTTGGAATTTACGTGGGCAAACGTTGATTTCCACGCGGGCGTAGTCGCGGGCATAGCTAGTTTTATATATACGGAGGGAGTCACTGAGTTTCGTTAGTAATTTATAAACAAATCGGTTTGTTTCGATTGTATTGTGGTATTTATTTCCCTACCTGACATACGGATTAGTCATGTCTGATCCCATACCTCTATTAAGTGAGTTCACCATGCGTGCTATAATATAGATAGGTTGTTTTTTAATAATTTATGAACAGTTCGTCCTTCGCACGAGTCGTGACTATTCGGTACATTGAAATATATTTAATAGCTAAAATTTACTGACTAATCGTGAATACTTTACTTTACTACGTACATTACATTGGTGATTTGAAGATGATTAGGGAAAGCCAATTTCGAAACTTGTATTTCTTTGTACGTTCGTAACACCAAGGCATTGTCTGTCAAGAAGCATGCAGAAGAGTCTTATTAACTGGTTCTCCGTCATTACAAGCGAAACAAATAAAGAGATTTCAATGTCGATTCTCGGAGGTTGATAGGATAAGGAGGACAAGAATGCCACCACTATGAATCTTCGGGATTATTTCGGCTGGTATAGAATTCAGAGATCTGTAACAGGAGAAACCTTATTTCCATATCGGGGGAAATCTTCTAAAGATACGCAACCTTAAAGGGAAATTCCGCGTTATATGTGATTTCCAACAAAACTCTCTCGTCATCTATCTAACGCATATGGGGAGACTTCAGGATCTCACGCGAACGCAAATAGTAGACTTTTGAACTAGATTTTTGTAACATCGTGAAGATACCCGAAAGGTTATGTGGGATTTTTACCAGTAAAACCCGGCTGCGAGGTCTTAACTGAACGCACCGGTGCCTCTCATTTGCAATGCTAGACTGTCCGACCCAGGAAATGCAAAACTCCTTTCATCGCTAATGGAAATAGGAGAGACCGAGCGCCATAATCTCGTCCCCTTTTAAGAGCCATGGTAACCTTGGCTGGGAACTTAGGATGGATGGAATCCCTTATCCAAGTCATTGTGACATCAATTAACAAGTGTATCGGAAGAAGCATATTACGTTCACCTGAATGATTTATCTGCAAAAGAATGCTTTTGTGTTTGTGAAGTTGATGAATCGGCACGTTGTAATTATTTGCTAACACGACGATATCGATAAACATCAAGTACGATTGACGATTTCATAGCATAGATAAAGTAATCAAGGTATTTTGAAACAGTCATCGATGACGGTAATTGCGCGATCGAGTGTTCTTAGCATTTGGTGTCACGTAGGATGCCATGGAGTGGTATTTAACATTTCGTTGTGTGGGCCCTGGAGCTCTATGGTGGTAGAAGTAGTAACAAGTTACGTGGGAGACAACCCTATTAGTGATGTGTTTTAAATTCTATATTTAATCACTAATCGATGACAATATTGAAAAACTCTGAGAGACGCCGGTTTTTATTTACCGAAGCAAGTGATAATTAACCTATCATAATACTTGGAAAAGCAAATACTTAGAAATATTAGTAGTGCCTGCATAAGTTGAACGTGAGCCTTCCGTGAAAGAAACTAGTGTTCAAACTTAAAGCCTACTTACTGCTTATACGTTCAAATGATGAAAATACGATATAAATTATTTATTACGTACTTATTTCGAAAAAGTTTTCCTTTTCCGGAATCGGAATCTTTCGTAAAACTGTATATCTGAAAGTTACTTGCACTTGGCATATCAAGTTTGGAAAAATAAGAAATTTCATACATTTTCTTTGTCTTGCAAATGATAAAAATCGTGGAACCGTTTTATAAAAGTGGATCCAAAAGATTGTTACAATTAGTTACATTGTAGTGAAGGCCGGTGTGGTGTAAAAAGAACCTTCACGACTGTTATTAGGGCATAATTATCGGTTTCAATTTGCACCATTCATAATTTTGCCTCGGAACGGTCCAATTTCGAAACAATGATTGATTGTATTTCACCCTTTCAACGAGGTTGTGGTGGGATTTTTGAGCACTTTGTATTTGCCAGTAGTCGATTATAATATATATTATGTTGTTACTTATTACACGATTGTCGTTCTCAGGTTCGAATATATTTATGTTAAAAGATGCAGTTGTTTTGAGTATGGTGATAGAGTTCAGGGTAATTCTTTACGTATAAAGCGTATTATTATAATGCGTGGACACGTCAAGTTAATATTAATACTCGAATGAATGAATGAAATATTATTTCATGCCTATGTATAAGCTTTCAGAATTCTACTTTGGACATAGAACTTTTCTCATAGGCGCCACTCAGACCGGTCCGAAGCCTTCCGAAGGCGGCTTCCCGCTGTTTTGTTCTGTCACATGATATGTTGCGACCTGTTCACCCTTTTAGAAGGCATGAGCGGCATCAATAACTTTCTTCTGTTCGTTATTAAACAAACGTATTGGTAGCTGCGATTATGGATTTTAATGTGTCTAATTTTCCTTCAATATTAACTGTAACTAGTAGGTACTGACATTCTTGTAATTAATATTGACATATTCAATAGAAACGATGGAGTTAAATTTGCTCAAACGTTGAATGTAATGGTTAGTTTGTGGTTAACTAAATGGGTTAAAACTTGGCACATGAAGATATCGTCATTGTGGTGTATTGTTATGTTGTCTAGGTACCTGAAACAATCAAGACGTGACAGGCTTATCTATTATTAGTGTTAATTGTCAACTGTCAAAAGTTTTTCGTCGCCACTAGCCTTGTTGTACCCATGATCCATGCAACGGGTCGAAATATCAATAAACAATAGGAAATAGTACCCGTTGCATTAAAAATGTGTAGCCTCCGTGATGATGAAATATTGAATTTCGTGGCATAATACAAAGCATAATTTATGCTAGCTGGGTAACAAAGCATAGGTCCCCTTATGCTACCTGAGTAACAAAGCATAGGTTTCTTCTTAGCACACTCGAGCTTTATATTCAGTTCATAAAAGACCATGTCCCGGATACATATGCCAATGTCCAATGTTACCATGTTAGTTCCAGTCGCTCCCCCACAATCTCTAAATTGATCATGTTGGTACAAAAAGCGTGTTCAATCGTGTACAAGAAATACGCTCCCAGATAAGGAGTCATCGGTTAGTTACCAGTTATTATCTACTGTACTGTATTTATCCGTTGTATTTGCACAAGTTGGCAATAAAGCCTTTGTTCCATACCCTATCACAATACTATGGGCTGTTCGCGCTAACCTGTTATGCTCTTTATCTTTTGTGTTTTTATGTTTGCGTTTATTAATGGACTGTTGTAATATCCTAATCGATTATTGACCGACGTGAATTCCTTGAACGATGACTATGTGCGTTTCTTGTTTTATTTCTAACGAGCTCACCCCGCAAATGTTGTTTTGCCGTATTAAAATATTTGTTATAAATATAGGGGTTGGTGATAGAAGGGTGAAATTTAAGGGTTGTGTCTTTTGTTGCCACATCATAAAAAGATAAAAGTAAAAAGTTATGTCCAAAATATTATTATTCATGGTTTGTCCACCCTTATTGTACTATGTTTTTTTATGATACTTTTGTTTTACGAATAACAAATAGTTGCAATATTTCGTGACGTATAGCAAAATAAACGGTTTTCTTTCCATTCTTATCGAATAATGTAATGTAAACAAAGGAACGAACGGTGAAATTACTTTGTATTAAACATCTTTAGTAATGTAAAAGAACAAACAGCGAAAATACATTGTTTATTTTCTGTTGTACATCTTAGAAAGTTGTCTTTGTGGTTTAGGTCGTTGTGATCTGAAGTCTTTTATGATAACACTAGCGGAACTATGCTTAGCGTTGTATTAACCTAGTGTCTAAACGGTTAAATAAATTATTCCTACCAAATTTCAAGTCTATAGGTCTTATCGTTTCAGAGATCTCGTGTTTAGACTGTATATGGATTAAATATTTGCTAATATTGTTTTTTTTTTCATACAAACCGTCTCCTGACAATACAATACAATATACTTTATTGCACATACCCATAGATGTAAAATATCTACGCGCACACCATACCATCATAAATAGGTATAACAAACATAATATAATGTAAACAAAAGGCGGTCTTATCGCTAAGGGTAGCGATTTCGACAACCTTTGGGCAGAGGACATGAATAGAGTAAGAAAGAAATGTAGACGTGCTGTATATTGATATATATTTAGTTAATGTGTTAATTATTGTATACTAATGAACCGCCCTCGCTTCGCTTTGGGACCCGAAGGAATATCGGAATAAAAAGTAGCCTAAGTCCTTTCCCAAGTTCAGTTCTATCTTCATACCGAAATTCATCAAAGTCGGCTCAGTGGTTTAGACGTGAAAGCATAGCAGACAGACAGAGTAACTTTCGCATTTATAATATTGGTAGGGAGTATCTGTATATTGATACACTATTAAACAATAATGAACACGTAAAAGAACGATTTATTCAAATTCAGTGCAGTCCTTTGGAAGTTATGCTCGTAAAAAAAATTCGATGATTCATTTTTATCTATACAAATTTTTGAGTATAATGTCCCGTAAGTAATCTAATTGTGTTGATGGAAATTAATTCCAAGTGGAGTAAATTAATGTAATAGCTCTTTTTGTCCTATTTTTAGCTGCTTTTCATTAAATTAATCATTAAGACGATAACAAAGCGACGAGCCTGAAGGGCCGAGGTGACCCGCTGAGCGATGGTTTTAAGTTTAATTATAACGGGTATTATCTAGCCCAGTTGGTAGTTACCCTTTATGTTAGGAAGGGTGTTAAATTAATTGTTTATTATCTGTGTTATACTAGTAAACTAGCTGACTTGACGTAGCGACGATCGATTACTCGAATGTCTGTTGTTCCTCACATAGCAATTCACATATCGTTGTATCTAATCCATTTGCTTTGTAGATCATGTAACTATTACCAGTTTTCCTGTAGGAATGAAGGCATTTTTCCGCAGTTATAATGTCAGTTTCTAATGGTAAAATATTTTTTCAAATCAGTCCAGTAGTTTCGGAGCCTATTCAATACAAAGAAAACAAGCAAAGAATCAAATCTTTCCTTTTTATAATATTAGTAAATAGAAGTATAGAGTAAATTAATTGCTTATTACGTAATTAAATGATTCGTTTATTATTACATTAGTAACAAAGACAATGAGGGTGTTTTGCAGCCATAGAGTTATATTAGAGTATGCAAGCCACAGGCTCGCATATGAGTTCGAGTGTCCGTATAATAGAAAGAGAGGCAAGATAGGAGACCAGTATTTGTCTTTGTCTAATACGAGCAAATAAAGAGAGACAGAAAAGTCGTGTCATTCGTTGTTTCTTTTTTTAGTTGGACGCATTCTGGGATATATTCTCTATGCCTGTAGCACGCTAATAGCTAGTAGACATGTTTCAGTATCAACGTAGCAACCTAATTACATGCCTTCGGATCGTATATTGGATAGATCAAAGGTCAAATGCAACTGATCTTCCTTAATAGGTTTAGGGTCACGTGCTATTATTTAAATTGACCATGTCAAACTAATGTTTAGTACTTCCCTATATTTACTGACCCATTTATTGATGTTTAACTAAACGATGTAATTGTTAAACTAAACTACTGTTTGATACACAAATCAATCTAATATTTGTATTGGTCATTCATAAATCAGTACGTACTAGATATAAAGAAATGTAATATATTTTTAAGCAGTCATAGCCTATTGTTATATTGATAAAACCTTCTACATTCTCTCATTGCTAGTTAATGTTTAGATTGCCCGGTTTCTAGAGCCCCACGGCTTTTGAAGCAAATGATAATTTATCTTATACATCTATACTAATACTAGCTGACCCCGCCAACGTTGTTTCGCCATATAAAGGGGTTGGTGATAGAAAGGTGATAGAAAAGAACATTGGAGGTTGTAAGTATTTTTAATAAAATATAGGTCATAAAATAAAATAAAAAATTTTGGGCCTGGGCCCCCCATACAACTCAGGGGTATACAAAATAGTTTACAACCTATGCTCAGACCTACCGGACATATGTACAAAACTTCATAAAAATCGGTCAAGCCGTTTTTTATATATATAGATTTTACGAGAATTTTATATATATAGATCATAAATGCGAATGCCACTCTGTCTGTCTGTCCGTAACCTGATCTTGGCCAAACTGTTCAACCGATTGTGATGTGATTTCATATGGCGATACATAGAGGACTTGGGATGAAAATAGGCTACTTTTTTACTTAATTTTTTCCGGGAATTTCATTGTTTCCAATCACTGCTTTCCGGGCAGGGCAAAATCTATCTGGTCCACAATTTTTTAATATGTACATAACTTTTTCAATATTATTGGTGCGCTCAGGTTCCGAAGATACCTACGCCGTTGGCGAGACCATCTTTCAAACCAATAGGTTGCTCCAACACTTTCTGTCGAGTCAATTCGGGGTAGTGAGTCTGCGTTTTAATCCGTGTTAGTGTATATTCATGCTTGGGTAAATTTTTTTTTCTTAGTTTTCAAACCCGAGTCCAATTAAATTCAACTCAGGTCAAATTAATTTCAACGGAGCGGAAATAATTTGAACATGTTTCAATCGCCGTGGGGTTTATATTATCTGGAAAATGATAAGTTGACAAGTCAGCTGATTTTTGTGTTTACTGACTTACTTGGGCAAAGTCTAAATTGAAGTATCAAAAAATAAGCTATATCTAGTACAATTGAGTGTCGGTAATGCGAGGGTTATGCGAATGGGAGTGTATATTATTTATTGTTGTTAATGTGTATGTAAATATTTGTTCCTGCACGGAATATCAGTGTTCGAATTCTGCCTACTACATGTGTGTATTAAAAATTGATTATCGCTTGCTTCGCTGAAGGCAAACATCGTGAAGAAAACCTGAGAGTTATCCATAATGTTCTCAAAGATGTGTGAAGTCTTCTAACCCGCACTTGGCCAGCGTGATGGACTATGACCTTAAACTCTTTCAGTGTGAGAGGAGATCTGAGTCCAGCAGTGGGACAATTATTTGTTGTTATGTTATGTGTGTGTTTGTCTTATTTTTACGATTGGGTTTTCATTTTGTATAGTTATTTAGTTCGTCCAACACACTAGTCTGTTAATTATATTTACATTAAAACGGCTGCAATGACCGCATGTGACCGTGTTTTATATAACCGTTTATTTTTTGTGTATATCTCAATTTGAACTCTTAACGTTGTAGTGTGAAAACGGCTGACCGTTCTGAACGTGAATGAATAAGTATGTTAACAAATCTAATGAAAGCTTTAACAGATTTATTGGAAAAAATGTTTGGGGTCTGTGTGGTTCTGCCTGGGGAACATGGTTGGGGACTGCGTGGCGTTCCATCCATCCTTAATAAGCCTTTGATTGGTGTACCTCTCTGAGCCCCTAGACAAATATTTTAGCGTTCACCGTTCACGCTCACGCTATTATAAAAATGTATGGCAATGACAGTCCCTGCGGAAAGGTTTTTGGCGTGACAGCACATAATCTTTCCGCAGCCAATGTCATTTCCAAACATTTTTAAAATAGCGTGAGCGTTAACGGTTTCCGCTAAGATTTTTGTCTAGGGGCGCTGGACAATTGACGAGTAATTAGCCCCAGATCTCTCCTGTTAGAAGTGTTATCTAGGAAACATGGTTGGGTTTTGTGCAGGACTTCATCCATCCTAGTTTATAAGCCTTTGTGTGGTGCACCTTGCTGGATAATTGAAGAGTAATTAGCCCCAGATCTCTCGTGTTAGAAGTCGTTATGTGCCTTTTTCGATATTCTTGTTCTGGCTGACCGCGAAATGGTTTTAATGTGTATCGATTGCAATGTTGGGATCCCCGTTTTTTTGACAACGGTTATTATTGTAATAATAAAAGAATTTAATATAGTACGATAAAAATCAGTAAATAATCTAATAATGAAGACCACGGGCGGCGAAGACCACTTCTCATCAACTGCCCGGGGTGTTATGGATTAGTTTGTAACAATGTATTGTGAGCAGTTTTTTAAGACTTGTGTTAACTGTCAGAATGTTTTCGTTCTCAGAAACATGAGATAATTAATTTTACATACGCACAAGTTTTAAAAATAAGTAGATACAGCGTGCTGGACTCGTTCTCAGAGGGACTACACAAACTCTTAGCGGTTACTGTTTACGTTGCACCGTATCTTAATAATGTATGGTAATGATATTCGCTGCGGAAAGCTGTTATGCTGTCGAAACAACTTTCCGCACCGAATGTCATTATCACACATTTTTAAGATGTGCAGCGTAAGCGCTAATTGCTAAGATTTTCTAGAGACTCAGGTCCGTTGAGATAGATTCATTAATATCGATCTCAGCTTTTTTACTTTTGTATTACTGATAAAATCAAAATTAAAAAATAAAACGATGTCTTCATCTTACATCATCATCACAACCCATAATTGTCCTACTGTTGGGCTTGGGTCTCATCTTATAATGAGAGGGTTCAGGGCCAT
>DWPQ01000552.1:0-15717 GCA_018251795.1 Perichares adela | reverse complement strand
TGTGAAGTCTACCAGCCCGCACTTGGCCAGCGTAGTGGAACTATGGCCTTAAACCCTCTTAGTTTGAGAGGAGACCCGAGCCCAACAGTGGGATAATTATGGGTTGTTATGTATGTCATGTGGGAGCAAAAGATTGATGTATTGCCGGTAAAGTCGAACTCTTAGACTTTCTAGGTGTAATAAATATCTAATTCAATATTAAATGTTTTATGCATAAATTATCAATTGGATTTGTTCGTTTATTCCATACGTTCAATAGCATTATGTATGATTAAACAGTAGAAGTGAAAGTATTTGCACGTGCTGCCTACGAAAGATCTATTGACATTATTTTTTTTACATAGTTCTGACCGCTCGTGAGCAGTCCAGTTTAGATGATTGATTTATGATGTGGGTATTAAAAGCTTGTTATTTAGTATAGTTTAGTGTACCTTTGAACGAGTAATAGATTGTTTGCCTAAGTATTTTTAATTAATTTATATAACAAGTACCGGTCTGGAAAGTTTTGCGTTATTGATTTAGTTTTGCTTGGTCTTCCGTCTGTCACTATTATTTTTATATATCAAAGTAAACATTATTTTCGAGTAAATAACAAATTTAAACTTAAAGCTCTAAACTTTTTCTATACCTCCCTATAGTTAAATGAGAAAGTCGTGTTAGTTACCACTAATTATAACTCAAGAACGGCTGGACCGATATTAACAATTTTTGTGTTTTCGGAATCATCAAGGATAGACTAAATATTATATTCATCTATATAAAACAACATTAAAAACATCAGTGATAAACAATACACAACTGACAGCTCTCATTTGTTTTGGCAGCTCGCATCCATTGTTCGTTTGTTTATAAGCAAAACGCAACTGACATTTCATCTAATGATGTCTATGGTTTGTTTCTGACATTTCACGTAATGATGTCTATGCTTTGTTAGGGTACTTCACTGAAGAGTACAACCCGCCTGTATTTTTTTTCTTATACTGTAAGTGTAAATAATAAAAAAAATAACTGAATAAATTACGGTTAGGCGGAACGAAGTTGGCCGGAACAGCTAGTATGTTATAAAATACCTTTTCCAAACTCTTGTGGCTATTTTTCATTATACCATAAGAGGTGACGTTCCCGTATTTCTAAATCACCGTGAATAAGGAATATCTTTAAATATCATAAACTAAATGAATTTAAATTGTTTGTTTTTGTCATCACAGCAGAAACTGAACGAAACTAGCTTCTTCAATCAAAAGGATTGGGCATTTATTTTATTGTACCTATATATAAAAGGGACCATTACTAAATATAGTAGTTTGTACATAGGTATACATAGTACTACAAAACTTATAATACGTGGGTACGTCTGTTTTTAAATATACGTGATTCACTGAAAAAAGAGGGTAATATTTGTTAATAGTAAAGCTTAATAATGCTTGTTTGGAGTAAAAGTGATGCAGCAGGTGTGCAAGTAGGTACAGGTACACGGTCAGACAGAAACATAATACTCTGCTAGAATAGCATTGAAAACCTACAAGAGCCAGTCGAATGGCATGACATGAACCCTTATACTGTTTCCTTCTAATTAAAATAAAAACATTCATTCAATGCTATCGTTTATGGCATTAACTGCCTGATATACATCGTTCCGGTATACTCCCGAAATTTTTTAAATTATACGGTATATCTAATGTTGGTCCGTAAAATTATTTTGACTTTATGAAACTACATACGTTTTGGTAGGCACAACACCTTTTCTCTAACAAACTGTTGTACGTTATAGAATACATAAAACATGAATGAATTTATGAACTCCTAAAGTAGGCCTCAGGCGAATGCCCGGATAGAGAAGTAGATCAAATGTAAATTAGGTATTTATTAGATAATTAGACATAAAATCAGAAGTCATTTCCATACGCTTCCGACAGTGTGACACAATTCACAAATAGTCAAATTTCAACTTTCACAGTAAAATCGATAATCTACCTTGCAGACAAATCCAATCCCAAATGCAAATGCATAAAGCCTGTTTACTAAGGCTTCATTCTATTATTTGTATTAAAGAAGAACCATAAATAAAACAATACTTATTCAAGAGATATATGTATTGTAAGCGCAGATCAGTTTCTTTCGCTATTAATTATCCTCAGTGAGCTTTCCAAAATGGTAATTGCAAATCTAATAGATTGTTTACATTCGACGTCATTAGTTTTATGTAGATACCTTCACGGAGGTATAGTCCATGGTACAGCTAGGTACAGAAGTGTGATAATGGAGCGGTGGTTGCCGGCTGGCGGCTGGCGCAGGTGGCGTGGCCGCTCAACCGTGAATCCCCGCTCCCCGGTCGACAACTGTTTCATGTTTTTTTACTCTCGGTCTAATAGAGAGCAACGGCCCCATCAACTCACCACTAAAAAGCATGGATTAAAGGTAAACTTTACTTTGTGCGTCACAATTTCACTTTGATTAAAATTTAGGGTATTTTTGTGAACATAATCTAGTAAGCATTATGTTTAAAAATGATTATTAAGATTTTATCCTATTACCCAAATTATAAAAATCGATAAAAATCTAAACGGAATGGTAGGTACAGTGAAAGAGGAAAATAATTTTGACGCTACACTAAAATCAAGTAATTATCTAACCACGGCTACTATCGTCAAATGTTGATATTTGTCACGCAATTGTATGTAGCAATATATGTATGTCCGTATAACACGCACAATACAAATGACATTCTCCGCGACAATGGATATAACGGATCGATACAGCAACGACTTAAAACAAAAACTTTGTGGAAGCACGCTAGCAACCGCGGGGATTGATAATTTCCGGCTAAAAATGTCGAAGCCCGACGACCAACAATATTGTGGTTACGATGCATATTCTGTTATAAGCGACAGAATGGACAGGTATGAACTACTATAGCATTTAAAAGGTAAAACAGGCGAAATTCGACACAGCAATACATATTAATTTAACAACATATGTGCAGAGATTTTGTGGACAAAACAACTTACAAGGATATATACAAGAAGTTGTCTACGGCCGACTTGCTAGTGATAATGTATTTGAATCGGGCAGAATAAAGCAGTGCCGGGTAAGCTAGAAATGCCGTAAAACAACCGGCACTCAAACCGGCCTCGGCGAGTCGTCGCCAATTAACCGCGTCCGACCTCTGGAGTCTGGACTGAGGACTGCATGTAACTCCCGCAAACCTACTTGTTAACTTCTCATATCCATGCAATGTTAACTTCTAAACATTTTTACATGAGTTTGTAATATTATAAGTCAATTTATTGACTTTATTAAAAGAAGGAAAATCTTTAAATTTTAATAAATTATAACTATCACTGATCGCGTGGTGGTCGATTCGAATGTAATCTGACACCTCTATTCTCAGATAATATTAAAACTTTATTTAATTCCATACAACATAAAATGACGATAAATTCAAAATTGTATCATTTAATTTTCAAAGTAATAACTAATAAAATAAAATGTTTCTTTTAAAAAATTGTGATAAGAAAATAGTATCTCAATCGAACCTTTTTGACAATCGCCATTTACATAATAAACGTCGTAAGAGTATACGTACATCGGGTATGCATGTGGATGTGTCTTTGTGCGTGTAATGTTTTATTTACTGATTTAATGCACTTTTTAAGCATTAATATTGAAAAATATTAGCATTCTGCTATTCTCCTACAAATAAACTTTAAGTGTGCAAAATTTCATACTCCTACGTCCACGCCATTTTCATAAAAAGTGATCCAAAGTTTTTGCTTCACGTATTTATATATAGATATACATGACACGTAACGTTACTTCAGTTCCAATCTTGTACAGGAGAAATAAACGACTTTAATAGCTTTTACAAAGTTATTGCATTAAGTAGCTTATAGTTGTAATATGATCGTAATGATCTATGATCACAGCAACGTGCCACTAGAAATGGCTGAAAACGCACATCATTGTGCAACAATACCCATAATCTTGGAACAACGGCGCGGCGATGCAATGCTGCATTATTATCTACATTTCAACGCCAGCATTCCTGACCACATTAAATGTTGATTGGGAATTCCATCTCGGCCATTATAACATTTATTTATGAATCAGACTTAAAACCTTTCCTAGTTCGTACAATATCACTTATTCTTCAATCAATTCACTGTACATTAATGATCGTGAGTACTGAGTCCAATTTCGATAATATCTATGGGACGTTAAAATACGTAATCTTTATTACATTTTGCTTTTGGTTAGTCATGGCTAACGGTAAAAATATTGAACCCGGGGCATTTTTAAGTACAATCATTTAATCCAGTTCGAATGAAAGACGAAGCAAAAGAATTTGCAATAATTGAAGATACTTTTATACATCATAAAAAGGCAGAATGAAATCGCTGGAAAAAGCTGCAGATAACATGAATGGTTGGAAAGTGAGCTCAGGAACAAGATTTGCAGTTTCTGTTCACACGCAGTTATATATTTTTTCCTCCGTAAAGAATACACATTGAATAACAGAAGGTGAATTGACTTCAAATGAATATGAAATTACGTGCAATACGATAATGGAAGAGATCTGACAATGACCTATTTTGTACTTTATGGTGAATCGAAACTAGAAAAGGACCACTTGTCCCAAAGGGTGTGATAACTGAGTTATGGCACTAAGTAATAACATATTAACATTATTTTGTCAATAGTCTCAAGAAAAAACTAAGCATCTATGGGGTTTTCATTGTGAGTACAACATAACAATACCCTCGTAGAATCAGGATTCAGGATATAACAATTTTAAAATAATAGTAACACAACACAACCTGTGTGATTCCTGAAACATCCTTGTTGCTTAATTTCATTTCATTCAATTAGAATGGTAATCAAATAAAATGGCTTAAGATTTTCATGTATTTTATTTTCAATTGATTACCATCAAGAATAAAAAGATAATGTCAGTAAGTAAGCGAAGAGTTGATAATAGTGTAAGTAGATAGTGTCAATGTAATCAATATTTCGGTTATCTCTAACCATTCTCAAACAAACTTCAAGGACACAAAAAGAAAATTAACAATACAAAACATTCCAGATTTCTCCGTTATATTACCTACTACCTACTTTATTTAAATCACATGTTATCAAATCCGTAATAGAAACGTGCATTAATATCAAATACAATATTGATAACATTATGCAAGTTTCTTGTGCAAGAAACATAGAAAGAGAATTTACGAACCTTTTTGCAGCAACAATAATTTCTGTTTCAATGCTCTGTTTCACCGTCGACAGAATTTGAGTAGTCATACATTGTGATCTGATAATCCATAAATTGTGTGGACTGTTAAATTCACTTTAGTCTTTCTTAGTCACTGTTTCACTGTCCAGACATTTGAGAGAAGTATTGACTCGCGATGGTTAAAAACAAGAAAAAGTAAAATTCACGGTTGGCTTATGGTGGCAGTGACGGCAACCGGCTGGAATTTACAAAAACGTTTGTGAACAAACGTGCGCTCCGCGCGGTGCCCCGGCACAAGTGGTAAACTTAACTAAACTGCAATGAAGGCAGCCAAAGAAAGTTCGATGTCACATACCATGGTGGCCTTTTCGCATAGTGATCTTATTTGCACCTTATTATTGATGTACCTCTTGTTGTAAATAACCACACTAATTCTAGTAATTTAAATTATACGTACTTAAGAAATATGAAAATCTGCAAAGAGAAAGAAAGAACGAGCAATAAGTATAATTAATTAAAAATGCCTTCAAGATTTCTTAAATGCGTGTACAGTGCAAACATTTTTCAGTTTCTGACATACTAGTATTTTTACAAAACCGCAGTAAAAAAGGATTGTTGAATATTGATTTGAAGGTGTAACTTAAAAAGATTTTGAAGGGAAGACTCGTGATAAACAATACCTTTAGTTATACTATAATCGGGTCTGATTGTAAGCTGTGATGTAGCAGTAGGCAGTGAATGGTAAAGCGCACCAACTTAGTAAGTACCGATTACGAAATTATAGATTTACAGATCATTTATATCAATCGTAATTGATTTACTGCCATCAGTTACAGAGTTCTATTGTTTAAAAACTTCATACTGTGAGCATACAGCCAAAAAACGCATAGATACGTATCCTTTTGTATATTTTATATGTTGACTATTATTAAATTTGTGAGCATTGAACTGTTCTTCAAACATTTAACATTAGATGTCGAAGCAAATTATTATAACTTGGGTAAACGAGCAGTTTGCTTCATATTATTTTTAAACTGTTTTATTAAGTTTGCCCTGTTTATTTATTTACTTTTACGTTCACTGAACGAAACAATCGTCGTGTTAACGATTTAATTCCAGGAAACAACTCGCTGCTTAGTAACTGACGAACCAATGACATAGTTGTAAGTGTACTAAGTATTATAGTATAACAAGTAAATGGGTTTGGTTGCAAGCATTTCGGTTCATGATTTTAATATGAGCCGTCTTTAGGCGCAAACTTGGCGAATGGAATAAAACGTGTACGTTCCATTTAAATGATATCTTCCAATGCATGTGTAGTATTTTTTTTACTGGAATGGAATGAATGATGATTCAAAAGTTCCTATACTATGACAGAATACTGAGATTGAGAAGTAAGTACAGCTAATCAATGACGCAAATTCATAATTATCATCAGATTAATAGTTGAATATCAAATATATCCACATTGTAAGGGTACCAAAAGGAATCGGAAAAATAAATAAGAAAAATAACCACATCTGAACATATTTTATTAATAGCACAACAACACTAATTCTAAAATCCTTATTATATCACATCTTTACAGTTTCATTACCTTCTCATCTGAACCAGACTGTGTCATATACAGTTTACAAAGATATGGCGCCTTCCTTTTCTAAAATATCACCCAAAAATACAGCCTTCTCTAACAACACTCAACACCTCATACTTATTGGTTTCGATTACACCTATATATACAATAAACATCTATGTAACATCGATTAAATCAATAATTTTCTAAAATACATCAAGTTTAACAACAATATTTCTATTAAATTAGGCATATTAATTGTCTCGTAGAAACATGTATACGTATCTTGGAGATATTTGTATTTTGTTCTACACACTCCGATTTTGCCCTGTACCGGTGTGCGTGCAACAAACGGCTTATTGCCGCTGTGCAGCAATATCTTGCCGTAGAGATGCAGTATCTGGCGATGTATCAATACATCTTTCGAATGATAAATTCAATTCTAATATCGATTGACGGCTAGAACTAAAGAGAGGCAATCTCTTTAAACGCCCAATAGGCGCCTACTCTATACGTTAATAACGACCACTTACTATAACATTACACATACGTATATGATTTTTATTTCCACTAAAACATCTAGAATGTATATTTCAAAAGCAAAAAGATCACTTAAATTTCATGTAAATATGGGTATAAAAATCATGTAAGGGATAATACTTGTTAAATATATCAGAATAAATTCTTCTAAAACAATAAAAAATAAATCAAATAACTCACATTACTTACATTCTAATGATCTAGAGATTCAGTAGAATATCTAATAGACAACTCTACTTACTAACTTGACGTTATGTTATTTAAACGAGCTAGCTAACCAAATCAATTCAGAGTAGCTATTCAACATTAATTTGACAAATATTATGTACGAGTACCTAGCAATTATTTAAAACATTGCAGATATTAAATTTTAGGATCCTAGAAAACTGTTAAAACGTAATACCGCTATGAGGTAATTAATGTATTCAATTTTATTAAGTTTTTGTGTATGAGAGAGAAAGACAGTAAGATATGTGAATGAGGATTACATCTCAATATCTATATAATAAAATAAAAGCGATGTACTGAAACGGAAAATTTAAAGTGGATAAAACTTTTTAAATTTTAGAAGCCTCAATAGGGCTAAAGCTTCAGTAGAGCTTGGGGCACGAAATAGTGAGAAACAGATAGTGATAGTAGTAGTAATTACTAGTTAGTATAATACTGCCTTCTCTGTCTACTACTGTCTTCTTTGTTTACTACTGCCTTCTCTATCTCATACTGCCTATATCATCTACCTAAGTAGATGTGACTCCCCAAAACAGACAGTCCACAAATTATTGATATTTTAATGGGAAATGCCAAATCTTAATTATTAAAATCAATAGGTACGAGATGACACTCTATGACAATAGATACAAATTACAAGTTCAATTATAATTAAATGAAATTATATGAAGTTATTTAGATTTGTTTGTTTCGATCGCCCCAACTGTTTACAGTTAGTGTAAATTGCTGTAACGAAGATTACATTTTTTCCGCCGCCATTTTATTTTTTATTTCAATATGCAACATATATAATAATAAAAGTTTAACAAAATAAAAACAATGCCAGCCTCTGAATTGTAAGCATTTGAGTTAGACTAAATATTAACAAATTTAATGCAAATTTTGTGAACAATTGAGCAAAAATAAGTTAATTTTGTATCGAAAGCTAAATCATATAGTATTCACAATGTGTTATATTATCCGTCAAGCTTGATTTTAGGGTGGGATCAGCCTATCTGGCTTAGGATGAACTAATCTAACCTAGGCCAAACCAGTTTGACCTAAAATCTGGTTTGGCCGGTTACATATTATACACTGAATCTATGATAAAGGTAATGACTACACCGATTCGTAGGTATACATTATATAAGATGTTAAGTAATGAACGAAGTCTAAAAGAAGCCTTTTTTACATGGACATATAGTGTATTAGAACATACTAAACATACTATTAACAATATTTGCATTAATGACAAATAAATAAAAATGTGCAGTTTAAAGGATGGAGTAACTAGTACTGTATTGGGTAAGAATTAACTGTCTAATAATTAAAAAACAAATCAACTATATCGGTACTGAACTGACTCTGATAATTGAAATACCCTTAGGATATTGCAGATATGTTTTGCATGTGTACCGTGTCGACAAACGTCATACATGGACCGTGATTTTTTTAATGAGGTAATGTAGTTATTCGCATAGTTCATAAAAGTTAAAATAAGTATTATAAAAATATAGTACGTACACAAGGTAAAACTTACAAACTACTTTTTTAAAATAAGACAATTATACAAACTGTTTAATAGACAAACTTGTTTAATAGAATCTCACATGCTGTAACTATTCTCGGATTATAAGATTTTCCAAAAATAATTGTATCAAATAAAAGTAAATAAAAAAACAGACGACTTTCAAATAGTCGGTACATAATTTAAAATAGAATATGAGTATATTAGTAAATCAGTCAATTTAAATGCAGAAAGTACTGTCATAATGGTGGATAAGTGTAAACATTGGTGGAATCAAAATAAATTAAACTAACTTAAAACTTATAAAAAAAGTGCGTGATAATAAGTAAGTTCTTGAGCATTCTTATATTGTAACAAAATGTAATACAACAAGAAATTTGTGCAATAAATAGACGGATTATTAAAATACAGATTGGACGTACACAATCATACATTTTTTAAGTGTCTTAAGAACATTGAGCATGTGTTTAATCTGTGCTTGATATTTAATACAGAGTTTAAAATAAAAGATACTTTAAAAAATACATGGTAATTCACAAACTACTTTTTTACCACATTTCAGTGTTTTCGACAACATTGAGTTTCAAACTCTTACAAATTTTCATTTTGCCACCATGTCCTAAATTGTATTAATATTATTACTTTTAACAAAAAATAATCCAGTCAATCTAACAAGCTCTTGCCTTAGATCTATCTAATTAATAATAAACAGTAGTTCGTGTATTATCGGATACTACCCTGCGTTTTAAAATTTTCTCTCGAAATCACCGATCAATGTTGGTGTAGAAATTTCATTCCTATTATTGATAGGTTTTTTTTATATTTAAATAATGATATAAATTGACACGGTCTGAGACGAAATAAATCATCTCCTTCTAAATTGCATCAAAAAAATAAAAATATAAGAATAATATTGTCTATGAAAAATATTAAAATTGTCTTTCTTAGCACCACTAGCCAACCTCCACTACTCCATTCCAAATAATTGTTGTTTCATAAATTTCTACCTTTCCTTTCACGGGTATGCATCATTCATTACAGATAGAATCAAAACAAATACACAATAAATAATGAAGACAATCAAAGTACGATCTTCAATTATATCATTAATTAAAACTCATTCCTATAACGGATAGTCAATTCCTTACGTAAAATGTGAGCAAAATATACATTTCCATTACTAAGTTACGTTTGTCAAATTTTCTTTCCCTTATATTTTGACAACCGACAACACGCTAAACACTATGTAATGGCCATGAATTTCATATTAAATTCTAAAATGGCACTACATTCTTTTATATACACTACCACTAAAATTATAGATTTATTTAGGACCTTCTGGTAGTATTGGATTATTTTTTACTGAAACAATTTACATGCTTTTAAAAATATCCTAGTTTTACTACCGCCACTTCACAATTATATTTTACCGTGTTTACCTGTTGGTTTAGCTTTTGAAGATTGATTTGTTGAGGTTGACAATTTAGACAACGTGGAATTTGCAGTAACTGTTGACGATACTGAGCTAGATGTTGTTAAAGTGTTAGTACTTGACTGAGATTTTGTTACAACCACCGAATTCGTACAGCTTGGTGTCTTTAATGGTAATTTAGATATTGTTTCTGCTTTTGATATAGTGAACGTAGTTATAGGTAGAGAAGTGTTAGTAGTTATAGCTTTCACTAATGATGGACTAGTTGTACATTGTGACTCGGCAGTGTTTAATGTTGTATGTATTGCTTCTGAGGGCTTGGTAGCTTTAGCTTTTATACATTCAGTAGCACTTGTTGTTGTAACAGGTGGTTTAACAGTAGAAGATATACGATCCACTTCTCTTATAGAACTGTCGGTTTCTGGCTTTCTTTCTTTAATTGAATCTGATTTCAATTTGTGTAATGATGAAGACAGTTGGACATTAGAAGTTGATTTCGCAACAACGTCTTTTGAAATTGTAGGCATAATTTCTTTGCCACATTTTATTACACTTGAACTCGGTGTATCATGTTCTTTGTTTAAAGGATCAGCTTTAAATATGGCTGTTGTTTGTGTTGGTTGAATTGTGACAGCAGGTTTTGAAATATTACTTTTATTTATGGAAAGCGATGAATTTTCTGTTACAGATTTTTTCTTTTCAAAAGAGCTCTCCATAGAATTCTTTGAAGAATCTGATTTAACTAATGGTGCAGCATGTGATGGTTGAACAGAGATATTGGACTTTAAAACTATTTCTTTCGCAGAACTAGCGGAAATTGATGAATTGTCTAACACAGGTTTACTGCTTTCACTTTCTAAAATCGATTGAATAGTTGATTTAGAACTGCCTTCCTTACAAATATTAGAAATAACCGATGTGTTAGATACAGTTATGTTCGTTTGATTTGAACTTATTGCCGTTTCTTTTACTGAATGTTTTTTAAGTGCTGTGGATTGTAGTTCTTTTTCGTTTGATTTTGTTGTTTGCGTTACTATGTTAGACTGGTTTCTTTCTACATCAGCAGAAAAAGTTAAATTATCTTTTGATAGAGAATCTTTATGTGTGGATGCGGATAATTTATTGACTTCATTTTTAAGATGAACATCCGCATCCCGTGGATCCTCTACTATTGTGTTCTTTTGACGCTGTAATTGCTTACTATTTCCACTAGTAACACTAAAGATGTTATCTTCTTTTTTTGTAATTCCAAAATCCTTTGGCACAATTGTTTTTACACTAGATTTATTTTGAGTTCGGGAACTAACGTTGTCCATAATTTGAATTTTAGTCTCAGTGTTTTTCAGTCTAGAATTTTCAGTTAAACCTTTGCTATCACGTTGTTCTTGATACTGTTTATCATTTTTTTCCGATATTGTAGTAATTGATGTTTGGGGTGGTTGTATGATTTTATTTCCTATTTCAGTGTCCTTTATTTTAGAACCTGAAGTAACTGTAACGTTTTGAGTATCACAAGATTTATTAATAAATTTTGATTCAGATTTTGTTGATGTTTCTAAAGGTCTACTATCTAACACAGTACTTATATTTTTTAAAGTAGGTTCAGTACTTGAAGCTGACTTACCAGTATCTGGCTTGCTATAATAGTTTATTGATTTTGTATTATTACTGCTAGTACTCGGTTCGGCGTTCTTACTTTGGTTGTAATCAGGAGACATTCCTACTTTTACAATATTGCCTTCAACAGTTGATAAAATTGGCAATGGTGTCACTTGCGTTGGCGTCATGGTTTTAGTAATACTATCTGCATGAATTTTAGCCGTTGTGAAAATTGAAGACGTTTGATTTGTATTGCCAGTGGGTTTACTTCCATTAATTTCTACGAGTACATGACTTTTGACAGTACTTACAACTTTAGGTCCATCATGACCTGCAAATACATTTGTATTCATATGATTGTGCATAGTTATATTAGAATTACTTGTAGTTCCAGTAGAAGACACTGGTTTAGATACATTGTGTTTCTCAAACGAGTTGTCACTATAAATCTTGCTCTCTCTTTCATTTATTGAATCAGTCTTAGATTTTGACAGTAAATATTTGGCACTTCGATTAATAGTTTCAGATTTCTCAATTTGCAATAGGGGCTCGATAACTGTATCGTCGGATTCATGGCTGAAATTTTGCACTTTTCTTTTAATAGAACTTCTCTTTGTTTTAATTATTCCTACACTTGTTTTTCTAGTTTCATTTTCAAACCCACTATGGATAGATGTACTATCTCCGCCGTCGTGGGACGTCTGTAATTATAAAATTAAGTTATGTGTGTATATTAACGTAACGTTAAAAGAAAGTTAATTCAAAAAATTCTAATGAGATATACCTTGCGCATGGCAAGCAGCGGATGGGCGTGCGTTGGTCAAGCACCATGTTCGCGTGGCACCTTGCGGCCGCGCAGAAGAAGTGCTGGGGGCTCTGTTTCAGGCAGGCATGTGGATACCGTTCCAGCGGGACCCCATTCCTCAGTTGGCCGAGATAGGAACCGCGCTTTCTGTAACATTATATTTTACAACGAATGTTCCAGTTCAGGATTTTACTACATGCCCACATTCTTTATTATTTCACTAGCCTTAAACGACATTTATAGTCTTTCTCTAATAAAATTTTTAGAACTTCTGGCGCAAACTATAAAATATGACAGTCTTTATAAATATAACGATTAGACATGTTCTCTAAATTACATTAAATTATATAAATGTAAATTTCAACCTCCATTATGGTGAGTTCATCAGGACCACTGCAAATTTGATCCACGGCCATTAGGACGACGACGACAACCGGTAAAACTCCGAGAGTCCAGCCCACCGCGTCCGCCCACATCGGATACACATAGTGCCCGTAGGAAGCTGGTTTGTACTCGATCCAATTAAATACCAGAATAAACTAAAACAATGTCAATATTAGTTTAAAATTGTGTTCAGTAATAACATTTACTACGAAATTGATATCTGAATTTAGTAATAATTCTCTCTACAAGCTTATGATTAAGTGTCGATACGCACCACTAACGCAGCTGGAGTAATAGCTCGCCACATCGCACTCCAGAAAAATATCCACAGTTTAGATTGATTACCGATCATTCGCTGGATATCCCGACAGAACTTCTCAGCGCCATAGATCCATGCAATCAGTATACATTCACCGATAGCAATGATCAAAACTGACCAATTTGCTGCATATTTATCCATTAATTGGAGCCAGTACATACCACTCTAAAATTTAAAATGATTACCTTATTAATTTCTCATTAAATTTGAAATATTAATGGAATCATGTTTAATTACGGTACTCGTAATTCTTACATTGGTAGTAAAAATCAAACCGCCAAGATAACCAAAAACAGCGACCGAAAAAACGACCCATCCCTTCTTCTGGCGGAAATTAGGAAATCTATCAAGTATTGCCGTTGTGACAGTTTCCATGAGGGCAAACTGAAAGCAATAATAAAACTTAGTTAAGGCCTCTGAATTTTACATAAAGGAATGTCACTAATATAACTATGGCAAGACTTACTTGCGAGTCGAGTCCTAGAGTCAGGAGCATTAGAAAAAAAAGTATAGACCAAAGAGGAGAAACTGGTAGTCTAGTTACAACTTCGGGATAAACAATAAAGGCCAAGCCTGCTCCCTGATCTACAACACGATCGACATCCACTTGCAGTTCATGAGCTAGAAATCCGATAACGGAGAAAATGACGAGTCCCGCGAAAAATGATGTAGCTATATTTGACACAGCCACTATCAACGAATCACTGGAAGGAAAGGTACTTTATTATTAGTATAATTTTAGCTTAAAACCTTCATATTATGTAAACAATTATTGTATACTGACATATAGCAATTGTTGGTGAATTTGTTGTAGGATGAAAGGGTTATCAGTCCGCCCCACGCAGGGCTTAATGCAAAGAATATTTGCACAGCAGCGTCGCCCCATACCTGTATGATAGTAAAAGGAATAAAACATTTTAAAATAACAGTATTCACAAAAGCTTTCGCATCTGCTATGCAATGTGAAACATTTTAATGTATTCATATATTTACCTGAGCATTAAGAAGTTGACTGAAATCTGGTGTCAGATAATATAAAATGCCTGTAGAAGCTCCTGGCAATGTCACTCCTCGAAAAAACAAGATGACCAGCACTACGTATGGAAACAACGCCGTGAAGTAGACGACCTACAAATATTTTATTTTATTACTAGTGTGTAATCACTGTGCCTGTAACGGTATAGCAGACATAAACAGGGCTCTAACTACTTATGCTTAGGTTTCGAATGTATATGAATATGGAATAAAAAAAGTTTTACTGAATACTCGTTAGAAATGAAATGTACAAAGGTACCTATTAGATACCTGGACTTGTAAGTCCAAAATCGTAACTTGACCTTATCATCACCACCTCAGCGCATAAATTACTGAATTAATTAATTTTCTCTTCTATTGAGAGGGTTTTTAAAGTCGTAGTTTACCAGACCAGCCAATTAGCCATACTTCACACACTTTCAAGAACATTAAGATAACTCGATGTTTACCTTCCCCGGAGCAAGTAACATTTCTCTTCATTTATACGTACTACACATCAAATTTGGGAAATTATGAGGGTTCAGTATTCAGCTAAACCAACTATGTACCTACATGAAATTCTAACTGAAGTTTCACGTATACAATTTTCAACGTGTACTTAAATTATATGTTTACACAATACTGTTTACCCAACAAAAGGGATTACTTACTACATTTCGTCGTTCAATCATCTATATATAAATACGTGAAGCGAAAACCTTCAATCCCTTTTTACGAAAATGCCGCGGACAGAGAAGTACGAAATTTCGCACACTTATAGTTTATGTGTAGGAGAAGTGCAGAACGCTAATATTTTTCAGTAATAATGCTTATAGAATACATTCAATCAATAAATAAAACATTACACGTACAAAGACACTCCCACATGCATACTCGATATACGTATACTGTTTTGACGATTATTATGCGAATGGCGGTCATTAAAAAGTTTCGGCAGCATTTTATTCATTCATACATTGTAATATTGAGATACTATTTTCTAATCACAATTATATGAAAGATATATTTCATTTTACTAATAGAAGACCCGGCCTCGAATTGTTTTGTATTAGTCACTCAACGTTG
>DWPQ01000551.1:0-15722 GCA_018251795.1 Perichares adela | reverse complement strand
AGGCGGTGATGAAGCCATAGGTGGTGAAGCGCACTACCTTAGTAAAAGCCTATTCACTCTCTTCTTGAAGACACTCATATTATTAATTTCATATTATACATTCTGAATGGAATATTGAACTATACTTATAGTTGAATATGTTTCTGGTTTACCTTGTATTCAGACTGGGTTTTGTTGACATAGTGATCAAAGGTAAATTGTATAAAACTGATTAATAAAAAGATAGTGTAAACGCAACCTAAGGTAATTGATTGTTATTGATATGGATTCTTATGTTTTTGAATTATATACCTTATGTAAAGTATAACAGTAAAATTAGTATTGAATTTAATATCAAAGTATTTTTTTACAATTTTTAATATTTGCAACTGACATTGTCAATGGTAAAACGTTCGATTTTTTTTTATTGTAATAACATTTATTACCATAAACTTGGTCTACAGTTTAGCTTATTTTTATGGTGCGTAATATAACATGAATGCTGGTTTGTGGTTACAAATTAGTTCAACCCCGTTATTCCTTTTAAACTGTATAGTGGCCAGTAAGCGCGATTAGTTTATCGTGACCGTTTACGATAAAGATTTTATAAAGACTTGCTCACAATTGGAAGTTTTAAATTACTTTTTTTTTTATTGCTAGTTAAATTGTATGGATTATATATGTATTTCTTTCATTGAACACGTCACTAAATAGATGTTAATGTAGTGTCAAGTTTGATAAGCTTAGTTGAAATAACGTTTGCAAGTCACATCGTGTATAATTTGCATTAATTAGTTAAATAGACATTACTGACGGACCCAACAGATACATACGTAATACTTACTGCAATATAGGCTATAATTTAGTGTACTTCAGTTTTTTTTGACATAAAATCGAGACAAATCTCATCCAATCTTACTTTGTGGAGAGGGAGGGTCCTAGGGGGGTCTTGACATCACGTTTTATACTCCACAAGAAAAATATATAATTGTGAGAAAACAAGTATTCAATTAAACAGAACAAGAAGTTCCTTTATTAAAATATGACTACGTAATTAATGGATACTTCCTTACATACTTATATAAATAAGTATATCTCAATTTATAATCACAGTTATCAAAACGGTTTCATAGTCTGTACCTTCAGTGTTTCGGAACTGTTGACTCGTATATATCAGTAATTTGAAAATATTGAATGTTGTTTTTCTTCCAGCTTGCCCGCCTCGGGTACTACAAGCTGGCGGCCGCAGTGCAGGCAGATTCTGAGCAGCGCCCGAGGAACGGGATCGCGCACTCGCTTCCCAAGGAGATCAGGTAAAACAGTTGTTAGATCAAAATTTGATCTTCATTACATTTGGGAGTGTCAAAGATTACACTACATTATTATATACGTACTTTATCGTCATTTACCGTCACGATTAAACGATTTATGCCAAATACGACAATTTGAACATGCGCTCCTATTTAGTAGAGACTGAGACATAGTGACGCATGTACCATGAGTATTTATTTAACGAGGATCACCAACGCTGGAGACATATGAAACTTTAATTTCTAATATGATACATAAATGATACGAAAACTGTTTTAGTTTAAAACTTTAATTTTGATATAAATGAAAGCAGAGTCAGATTAACGAGACAGCTCACAATTTAGGCTTTTACTAAGCATTTTGAGTAGATCCATGTTCATTGCACTTTAGAGAAACTCGCGGAAAATTGGAAATGATGGCTAATAGAATCGAAGGTCAGTTTAATCGAATGACAATTGTGTGATTCATTGGCATCTCTAACATCTCTATATTCAAACTTCCAGAGACAAAAATAAATTATTCGTAGTCCTTTGAAACAGCCAGTATTCATTATGAAACATTGTATCATGCCAACATTATAAACGCCCCTAGTTAAATCAATACAGGGTATATTTTTAACATAACTGCCCTAGTAATACGCTCTAGTTTCAAATATAATTTTATTCTAATTGACATATTGGCAGGGAAAGAGGATGGTCTACTATATATGAGTGCCGATAATAATCTTGACTGTGCAAACCACAGGGGGATTTTTAACTACTGAACTATTTGTGCTTGGAACATTATTATACTATTTAATTACTTTTTATTTGTAAGGTGTCTATCGTCTCTATCGAGCGTAAGAAACCTGAAGGTTATTTTCATATCGTATATCCTTTTTAAAGTTTATTAAACTTTTATTATTATGTCATAAATATACAAACGGAAGCTTAATTCCATTTGGCACTTTCTAGCAGCAAACTCTAGGCAGGTCTGGAATATCTATAAATTGACGGTAGTTTCCAAAAGTGTGAACTCAACAAATTAGGTCTAAGTAAACAGTATTCAGTTAGTTCCTTAGCATTACCTTTCGCTATGTCTTCAATCTAAAATTACATCATCATCATCACAACCAATAATTATAACACTGCGCGACTTATCACCACTGCTCTCATATTGAGAGGATTTAAGGCTCTAGTTAACAAAATTGACGAACTGCGAAAAAAGAAACCTGCGTTTCTAAGAGTTCTCGTTGTCGGAGGTGAAGTTTATCAATCTAGACGTAGGCAGGTGGACTATGGCCTTAAGCCTTCTTAATGTGAGAAACCCGGAGCCCAGCAATAAGATAATTATAGGTTATAATGATGATGAAGTGTCACGATGTTGGCAAAGCACGCTGACCGTCGACGCCGGATGATCACTGGCGGTCGATAAAGTTAGGCAATACTGGAAGATCAAAGCAATAATCAAATTCAATTAGCACATCAAATGGTTTCATCCGGAATAAATTGTTGTTTATCGAATCAATCACGTTTAACTTGCATACATTTTTATTTAACGACGGTTCACATCTGTTTCGCGTCACTGAAGAATTAAAAATTGCCGCTGTATGTCGTGACCGTTCGAGACGACAGTTCTTTTTAAAGCAAAACTGTCATTTCGATCTTGGTGAGGGTATCGAACAGTCGTCAGTTTTTTACCGTACCGTACCGTCGTACAAAATTTAGTGTTACAAAAATTCTGGTAACTATTTATCTTCTACATAATAAAAGTCTCGTGTCCCAGTGTTTGTTGCCAAATTCCTCCGAAACGGATTGACCTGTCTTTATTTTTTCGTGTATACTCGGAAGAACAGGTCTGAGAGTAGGTCATCAACTATTTTTTGCATCCCTTAGTGATAAGAATGGCCAACTTAATTTTTTTTTAATTGAATATTCGTCATTAAAAATACACGTTATACCTAATTTGCCCCTTCGACCACCTCAAATTATTTATGCCAAAATATTCCCTAAAATTATTTATATGGCAAAACAACGTCTACGGGATCAGCTAGTTACATAATTCTCATATTGTCGTGATATCCTAATCTTGGCAAGTAGTGTTATCGGAGGTATATCAGTTTTCCATTGAAGCATCTTACTGCTGTATACAACTTGATTATAATTAAACGGAGTGAATAAGCATATTTTAGTAAGTAAGCGAATGGTTTTTGTACAAATATAATTGCACTCTCGTACTGTGAGTTACTAGCTACACAAGAAATGTTTTTATACTTGTTTGGGTTAAACTTTTAGCAAGACTATAGTAATGTTTTAAGTGAAACAAGTTTTGCTCAAATTACTTTATGTTACCGTACTGGTCTTTCTCTATCAGTCTTTTTAGCTATTACTAAGTTTATTTCTTTATCTTTGTTTGCTTTTTATGTTATTAAATGATGTTCACAGATGTCAAAATTCAAAAAATAATAGTAATTTGGGTATAAAGTGCAAAAAAGTGTAAAAATAGATCTCCTTCAGAACTGGCGTTGTATTGGCGACTGCTCTGGATTTTATATATGAATACATTCTTCTCCATATCTATAGACGGTGATCACTTACCATCATGTGCATCGACTACTTTGACGTCAACCTATAAAAAAATTGTTCACGATGACGAAAATCGAAAAACCTAATTGTTTGTAGTGATAATTCGTTTGTCATATGTTATCGTAATACATATTGCAGTTTTCGAACTTTGTCATGAGTAACAAACACTATACAAATTGGAAGTTTTCATGTTTTGTCATGTCACAATATATTGACAAATAAAATTATTCACTTTATTTATTTATATTTATGTGATAAATATTTTTTTCACAACAGGAGTAAATCAGTTCCGATGGATACTGACAGCCTGGTGCTCTGGCGGCGACCCCTGACCACGCTGGAGTACTTCTTCCGGGAGCTCTTTATACTGTGCTCGGCGGGACTGCAGAGGTAAACAATATCAAAGATACTACCAACGCGATATTTACCAAGAAAGTTAATACATCTGTTTATTACTGGCCCTAGAATCGGAATTACGTAAAAACGTTTCTAAACAACCTCTAGAAGGGTGCAAAATAAGAAAGCCAGCTAGCTGAAAACCCTCCTACCACAAAGTAGTACGGTTAGGATTTAAGTGGCTGGTGTTGTTAATTATAGGTTCCGATATTGTGCGCATTCACCACGGACATAATATTCTTAATGAATATTACGAACATCGGCAATATTTAAAAAAATAAACTACTAATAAATCAAATAATTAATATGATTGTTGTTAACGTATATCTCTATTTTTTTCAAAATAAATTAAAGTAAGGTACAGGGTAAACAATAAACAGGACAAGCTGAATAAAACTGTTTAAAAATAAAAAAAAAACCTAACGCGGTCATTCCTTAAACTGATTTTATTCTCAATAAAAATCTCATACCGGGCGCCTTATATCAAAATCGATTCTTGGGGACTAAACTCCAAAAACACTCTATCTGACATAGACAATAATATAACAAAGAATACGTAATACTACATATTAACATAGCCACAGCTTGTATATATAACCTATTGACCTCCGACAGGAGGATTGTGATGTTTTTTTCTTATTGTAAAGTCGCGGTTTTTACAGGTTGCTAGCATACAAGTTACTAGCGCTAGCCGCTGTCCTGCTAGCCATTGGTACAGGGGTATCATATTACGTCAGCGGACCACATCAGGTCTATGTACACGTAAGTCACAATTATGTTATTTGTCTGTGTTTGGTTAGGAGGGTGTTCGATTCCTGTATGCACCATTCATTTTCAGTCATGTGTGTTTAAAATGATCACTTGCTTTGGTGAGTAAATATCGTGAGGAAACCTGCACTCCTGAGAGTACTCCATAATGTTCTTGAAGATGTGTGAAGTCTGCCAACCCGCACTTGGCCAACTTGGTTTACTAGGGCCTTAAAGCTTCTCAGTATAGAGGAGATCCGAGCCCAGCATTGGCATAATTATAGGTTCGTGATGATATCTTCCATGTGCGGTCCGTTACATTTTTACGATATGTATTGTATGGTCGTTCCCCGTTACAGTTAATAGTGTCGACGCTGGCGTGGTGGGGCTGGTGGGTGGTGCTGGGCGTGTGCAGCTCGGTGGGGCTGGGCACGGGGCTGCACACGTTCCTGCTGTACCTGGGGCCGCACATAGCGCGCGTCACACTCGCTGCGTACGAGTGCGGCGCGCTCAACTTCCCCGAGCCCCCGTATCCCAACGAGTGAGTACCTCTGTTGTTTAATGTTGAATCATTATTTTTTACGTAGTTGTTATTTTATTTTACGTAATTTTTATGTTATTTTATGTAGTTGTTATTTTTTATTTTATTTTATTTATGTGTTTATGTCACCTCTTAAAAGAGGAAAACAAAGGGATAACATAATGCCTAATGGCATTGTCTACCAGTCAGCCTTTTATTTTGTATTGAATTTTATGTATTTGTTATTTAATTCTATGTAATTTTTATTTAAGTTGTGTTTTATTTTACGTAATTTTTATTTAATTTGACGTGGTTTTAATTGATTTTTTTAGTATTTTCCATTTTTAATTTAAACTTTATTGTTTCACAATTAAAGATTACGGTAAAAGTTTCGAGCTTAAATGCTATTTCTCTAACATTATATTGAAAATCAAAATACGTTCGGTGGTTCGCTCTTTTTATAATTGAGTAATTTACTAAGCGAACCAAACCTTACCAGCATAATCTGCCCGACGGAACTGGACCCGCAGAGCGCGGTGTCGATATGGAGCATCATGTCGAAGGTGCGGATAGAGTCTATGATGTGGGGCGTCGGCACTGCGCTCGGGGAACTCCCGCCGTACTTCATGGCGCGCGCCGCGCGGCTCTCGGGCGGGGGCGTCGCTGAATTGGCGCAGAATGACGACTCGCGGACTGGCAGGTGGGATATAACGCTTTTTTATGTACTGAACGAACAAGCAGGATAGAGCCCTCAGACTTTTGGTCGGCTAAGGGGCCGTCGGCACCCCGCCTTACACGCGCTTTTTTTAATCAGATCATGATAAATCTCAAGGGATCAAAATTTGTAATTATTAATTTTTTCTACATCATGAAGATGTATGTGATTAATTTAAGATTAAAAACAATCATTTTGCCTATTAATGGGTTGAGATTATGATATCTACAAAAATAGTTAAATAAGAATATTTTATTTATTTATTTAATAGATTTGTACACACAAAATCCTATACAGAAACATTTTATTATTGTTTCTACGATCAAAGTTACACAAATGTATAAGTAAATTTGTATCCTCAGAGCAAAAGAAATAGTGCAAAAGCTGGTGCAGCGCGTGGGCTTCGCGGGTATACTGGCGTGCGCGTCCATACCGAACCCGCTGTTCGACCTGGCCGGCCTCACGTGTGGACACTTCCTCGTGCCCTTCTGGACGTTCTTCGGCGCCACGTTGCTGGGCAAGGCGGTCATCAAGATGCACATACAGAAGATGTTTGTCATCATCGCTTTCAATGAAACTCTTGTTGGGTGAGTGGATTATTTGAACAATGATGTTATGCTTGGTTTGTCCTGTTGGAAGTGTCGGGGCTTTATTGTAAAGGTTTTGTTTTAAATTTAAGTGAATCTCGTGTCAGATGGAATAGTATTTCGTTTTGTAATCATGATGGAACAGTTTATTTTATACATGTTCATTAATTCAAAAATGTATGTAACTAAGTTTTTGTTATATTTAACTTTTACCGAAAATTTACAGTTATATATTTTTTTAAACTATTATAACAGCTGTAGCAATGCGTGGCTTGGTCATCTAGTGTACATATATTTATAAATATATATATATGAGGTACCCATATCCATATCTTTTGTTTAAAATATATGAACCTATTGCTGTGAGAGATCAAAAAATTATTTGATTGTAATCACTAATATCAATTCGTGTGACGTTTTACAGGCAAGTACTGTCATGGGTGGAGAAGATACCGTACGTGGGACCGAAGCTAGAGGCGCCGCTGCTAGAGTTCCTCCGCAACCAGAAGTCGCGGCTACACAAGAACAACGCGGCCGCGCCCGACAACCAGGGGTCGGTGTTGTCGAGCGTGCTGGAGAAGTTCGTGCTCGCCATGGTGTTCTACTTCGTGGTGTCGATAGTGAACGCGCTCGCGCAGAACTACAGCAAGCGGGCGGGCAAGAAGAGAAGCAAGAAAAGGGAATAGGGGTTAAAGCCGCCGGCCGACGCGGGCGCCGACCTTGGTCAGTTTTAGTTTATGGTTTTTAAGTTAATGCTTGACTACTTTTCGCTTGAGTAAGCGGAGATATAATGCGGAGTTTTTGTTTTAAATGGACGTATTGCTGTTGGCCTTAAGCGATTAAAGCTTCTTGCGGACAGAAAATAGGGAGTGGTAAAGCCATTTATACCTTAATATAAGCCCCACTCTCGCCTTGAAGTCGCTTGCATTATAATCAGACGGGAACTCCGACGTAGGCAAGATATTCCAGTACTTCATCGTGCTGTGAAGGTGAAGGAAATCTTCGAGTAGAAACCTGCATACCTTCGAATTCTCCATAATGTTATCAAAGGTGTGTAAAAATTATTCTATGACGGCACTAACTAACTTAAATCATTGGAGAGCCGATGATAAGCTTGTCTTCCGCATCTTTCATAACCGGTAACCCATTAGTGGTATACCACTCGCAAAAATTCTAGTTATTCAGAGTCGTTCAGAGTGTACTAAAAACATGGCTAGAACGTCCTGTGGTGGTAGGATCGCCCTTGTGTAACACTAGTGGCTCGTCTGCTCATTTGTCGGCTATCGACGTTAGGGTGCATCCATACCTGGCGATCGTGCCGCGAATCTGTAGCTGGCCAACAGTTTGCGAGCTGCCCGCTAGCTGCGCGCGTGCAGTCACGGCAATGGTTTGGTGCGCCTCTTTAGCGCAACTCATTCAAGGCGGCGCACGAACAAAAATGCACGCACGCAGCTCGCAAACGGTTCGCGAGATGCACATTCGTCAGATGTGGACGCACCCCTAAAGAAAAATGTTAACATTTCAGCACGGCGGCGAGCGGACCGAGCGCAGCGACGCAGGTAGCACGCGAGCGCGCACTGCGTGCGCTGGCAGCTGCGGTGCGCGACCCGGCGGCTGCACGCCACCGCCGTCACGTGGCAGTGAAGTGACTGTCCCGTGTCACGTGACGTGTCCCGTGTTACGTGCGACGTGCTAGCTGTAAGCGGACTATACTGTAACACCGACACGATCAGCCTTACTTCAACTAGACTGTGGAACTCGCGCACCGATACCCATTGACATGTGTCAAAGAAGCTGTGGGAGGATTGTCAATATTTACTGGAGAGTATTGCATGGGAGTTCAGGTTGACTGGACCTCTAACCATAGCAGAAACATAAACTTTATGGACTGATCGAGTAAGTTATATCTTATTATTGAAGTATTCCTAAGATATTGTATTCATTATGATATGGACTAATGGCTATATACCGATAACCAACAGTTTTCACGTGAGTATATAGTATGAGTGTCCATGTCATAATAAATTTTATCTCAAACAACAGTAATTTAATTGCACTTGAAAAGGTATATTGTATAACATATGCTTGAAGAAAAAATATATATCATGATTGTAACATTAATATCAATTTATTCATTTTATTTACTGAAATTACAGTATGTTTTTTACACTGGAATTCAGTAAAATCACATGGTTATAAATGTTAAAATTCTCGAAATTTTAATAATTGGCGGTGTCTAAACCATATTTTTAGTTGATCCAATTGTCATTTGAATTACATTTGGGTATCTATGGACTCGCTTCAATCAATAAACATGTCTCAAATTTAGTGAATGAGTTGAATATATTTGATTTCTGCCATAGACTCGTGATTTGATAACACTCGCGACAAAATATATCAAATTTAATACCATACACTTTTATGCTTCTTTAGGGTTCGGTGTGTGAAGTATGCTCACTTGCACTGTCTAGTTTAAGCAAGTATATAGGTCCATAGACGTCTTAATAATAATACAAATAGATATATATGTCATTAGGCTAATGTGTGAAGATAATTGTTTAAAAGTTATACCAGTTAAGGTAGCACTATGTCAGCAGTTACCTATGACAGGTGCATTCGATTTTTTTATCTAGTTTATAGTCTGTGCCGAATATAGTTGTATTTTATTTTGTTCTATTATTAAGACGCCTGTGATATATAATAGCACACACAATAACATAAACAGGGTTTATTATAGGATTGATTAAGACTCTGTTTAAAATTTAATGTGTGTACAGTGCATTTAGTTTTTTGTACTGACAACAATTCAATATGTACTGTATAATAACGTAATACTACACATTAATTGTTTACACAAATATTACTATCGTGTTTTAACGAAGAATGTAACATTGTAAGGTTTTGAACACATTAGCGATTGCGCTTTATTGTTTGAAATTTTTTTGATCATTTTTATTAATACCCTATAGCCTAATAGAAGCCCCTGCTTACTAAGCAAAGTTGTATGTATCTGATGGACATTTTGCTGTTGGCTCTAGCGACCTTTACAGCTTCAGACAGTACTAAACAAAGGTCTCACATTCGATGTCTAGCTGTGGTAGCCATTGATGTAAGAGGAATGATTTTCTCTTGTAGCTATTTGTGGTAGTTTTTTGTGTCACAAAGAATCCTATATCGGAAATGTGAGTGTGTAAACATTTATGTTAGATGAAATGTATTTTTGTCCTATTTCAAAGCACATATAACGGTAGTGTGTTCAAAACGTTACATTTAAAGAGTTATGTCAAATTGTAATACACACAAATTATATATTATGTCTATTTAACATTGGTAAATATGTAGATATACTCCCAGTATGTGATAATTACATGAGGAATATTATGTATATATTTAAGAAGTCAAATGTCAAGTCAAAATATTAGTATTATGTCGATTAATCCATAATTCTCTTGAAAATTGCAAATCTTCTTAGAATGTCTATTGAAACCTTGTTTATCTTCTTGTGCTAGATTTAACTGTTCTAGATAAATAACAAAATCTCTGAACTATCTTAAAATTTGCAGAGACTTAAATGATATGTACTTGTATTAATTTATTGCTATACATAATATAATATGTGTTGTATAAACTTTAACTTAGTGTCAAATATTATTTTCGTCAATATTTCTATCTTATACCAATATTAGTTAAATATTTTAACTTCTTAAACTAATAGTAGGTTATTTCTTCGCGTTCTATTCCAAAATTTCCAGTCTATTTAAAAAAAAAACTCAAAAGGTCTATTCTTAATATTAAGAAATTCAATATTTTTATTATAACAGAATTATGTAGTCAGTACGTAGTCCAGATTAATATATTCTTCGTAGGCTATGGATAAATACTTAGATATTAGTACTTGATGTTAGAAGTAATGTTGATTTTAAAGACAGTGTGTAATTGCTTTAGTCACGTACCAAATGTGGTAGGAATACAACTAGTGCCGCTGTGTGTTAACGCCTTTATCAGTGATGTAATTGATTGGAGAAGAAATAAGAAACATGAGAATACTTATACTATTTTAAATTATTTCTTTACATATTATATGTTATGTATACTCAACAGTTTTTCACATTTTTTTATCTGCTGTTTGATAAGGCTGGCAAATAACATACTAGAAATCTTAACAGCGCCCTAAATGTTCAGATTAAGTAAAGTTTTACGAGTTTAGGATTGAAGTCTTAGTCTATTTCAATTTAATCAACATTGTGATATTTTTCTGATACAAGTTAGTCTCGATTTTCCTAATTATTTTAAAAGTTAATTCCAATTAACTTATTTTCGTAATATTTTTTTTCTGAGTGTTACGAAAATCTAACAATGAATTTATCACTTAGGCTGAAATCTATGGAGCGTATTTTATCTTAACTAATATTTTAAGTTATGACGGTATTCGTGTTTATAAACATCACTTGTCTCAGCCTAAGCTTAGCTGAGAGTATCTTGAGTGCACAATTTTGGTGAGTTACGAAAATCTTACGCTAATAACAGCACAAATAGTTGTCCATACTGCAAATGAAAGCGAAGTCCAACATAAGTCATAAGTACTTGAAAGTCATATTCGTACATAGTCGTACATTTAACATACAGCACAGTCGATGTTTTGTATGAAACTTAGCTTGAATAAATTGAATTTGCGATACCCGAATTAAGTATGTATAGGCGTTAACAATAAACTCAATTTTAACTTTTACGAGTGAATGAAGTTGATTATATTAAATTAATTCTCTACTTTACAACAATACAGAATAAGTTTACGAAGCAGCTATTGTGCGACCAAACGGATCTTGCCCTTGTAATAATCGTATTTTTTTTTAATTAGATTTAGAGGGTTACGTGGTTCGAATTTTTGTTTTATGACGTAGTTGCCACTGTGTTGCCAGTCTTTAACATTATTGTTAATAGTAACTATTTGGTAATAGTTTGGGAATTATAGGGCAATGCGCAAGAGTATCTATTTTTATAACCTTTTGGCGCTTTAGTACGGAAGTAATAAAATTAAACTATATTGTTCCGGTTTACTTTCCAGTATAACATATATACAAATTGACAAAGGGTAGGTATGTAGTATTCTTTTAACATTTAGGGGGCGTGCTTTTAGTTCGCACAAAACAAATAAATAGTAGTGGGTTTACTTTAATTATTAATTTGTCTGTACTGTAAATATATCTGTATGTAAACACTTCTTCAATTTTATAAAAAGCTAGCAACACTTTAAATATTACTTGCAATACTGTACGGAGACTGCAACGTTAATTAATGCGATAAAGTTTTGAAGAGCATTAAGCCTCCAAACAGTTTTCAGTGCAAGACTAGAGCACGTAGTCTCGGGTAGACTAGGATAAAAGTATGTTTAAATTAATGAAGGGTTAAGTTAGGAGAGGTTAGAATAGGATAGTACCTACACACAAAATGTCTGTTTCGTCGTGCCAAAACATATGGGACGAAATTTGTTACCAAAATGTTAATGTATTCTTACGATAAATAGTAAAATTGATGTAAAAATGTATTTTTTAGTTATCGATTCAACTTATTTGATGTAATTATTTTTATTTATAATAATTCAAATTACTTTGGTGCTGTTCCTAATTATAATTTTTGTTATCATAATTCAAGTATAAAGTCATGTAATTTTTATGTTGACTGTGTATTACAATATAAAATTTATTAATACAATTTTATTTAGTACCTAGTCTATTATATTGAATATTGTTTTATATGTTTCGTTCATTATCAGCTTCATTAATGAAGTGAAGTGTAGAATTATATCAAGAGGATATAGAGTAATTAACTTTATTTGCTGAAGCAAAGCCTCTGTTAATATTTGTGCATCTGTGTTCTCTTGATTAGTGCTATCGTTCTCACTGCATAGTAGACATACTGCTAGGGCCAAATAGAATTATTTATAAGGAGCTTCGAAATAAAGACATTTTTGTATTTATAACTAAGTGGTTGATAATGATCATATTGTGAGGATATGGCTAAATGGAGTCCAGTATTAAAATAAGGATTAAATATGTAAATTGAAATAACGGCTGGAATTTTGTATGCCGTGGCTTGTATGGCTGATTACCTTTTTTGATACAATTTAATTGGAAAATTATAAGCTATTCCAGCTCATAATTTAACTGGAAAATTATGACCTATTACAGCTCATAGTTTAACTGGAAAATTATGCACTGTTTCATTCAGCTCGGAATCTTTCTTGTATTGCTTTCTTTCGATATAAATGTGCTTATGGCTAATTGATTTTCTACTGTCAGGTTAGCAGCGTGAAATAGTGTCCGCCCTTCATATTTACATTCTTGGGTTATTGTAAAAGTGTTCGATTTTCGTACATAATTGGTATTAGATGTTAGGCATTGTTATGTAAAAAATATATAAAACACATTTTTGCATTTTATTAATATTCATACTACCGTCGTGTATAAAGTATTGTATGTGTATGTATAAATAATGGAATATTTTTAATATAAAACATTCCATAAACTCATTTCATATTTTAGCGACTACTCATTTAGAATTAAGAAATTTAGTTGAAATGAAAATTTTATTAATTTAAATTTTCACTCCTGAGAGTGTCATAGTAAAACCTGGGTAAACAAATTTATTGGTGTATTATAGATCCATGGATTGTGTATTATTATTATCTTGTTTATTGTAAAAAATATATTGGTGCATGATAATTTATTTTATGAAATATTTTACCAACACTAGAAGATTTAATAAGGAAATGTTTATCTTATTTGCAACTATTGGTGAATGTGATTTGCTTGGTTATTTATAAATTATTTAGGTACAAATTATGTTATTCAATGTTTAAAACCTTGGGTTTAAGAAGCACTTATATTTTAATACTTGTAAATTTTATACACCATGTTCTTATTCTCAATTTAAATTTCAGTAATAAATTAGATGGCTCAGTTTGGAATCATCAAATTCAAGTATATTTGGATAATTTGCTTAATTGTTTCATACACTGTTTAGATCAAGAGAACTCTTTTAGGGCATCAGAAAAAATCTGTGATTTATTCAAAAAATCTGTTGATAGATAGCTCAGTTAAATATTTTGCTCTAGAAAACGTGAGATAACTAAAAATAGAGTTTAACTTTTAAAATTAAACCAATTTGTTTGTTTTCATATGGAACAGTACATTTAGTACAAAGCTGCTATGTTTTAAGTTAAGGTTTCAATTCCTAAAAGCAATAAATAAATGAGTGGTTATGATAATGTACTTTTACTTACTTCGCCTCATTCATGGTCACGCCAAAAATGGCTTGCATTCCACACCCAGCTAAGTACCAAAAACTTAGAAAGAAGAATTACATACGGCACTTTAGTATTATAGAGTATACATACAAGACAATACGTTATAATAAAAAAAACCTTATAAAATTAAGTTACTTTTCAGCAAGAGGAAAAGTAAAACAATAGATAATACAAAAACAAATAATGATCGCTGTTATTTTAAGCTTAAATCAAACTGACAAAGCATCTACTCTGTGCTATGGCAGTTTTTACATATACTTGACTTGGCTTAAAGGACTTGTATCCAAGCCATAAACCTTAATAAAAAAAAATACTTGACAATGACGTACACAACTTGATAGACATTGTCTAATAGACAATCTGACAGCATTGCCTGACATTTAAAATTATTTAACAATTTATTAATTTTATTTGATTTAATAATATTACTAGTTGATTTATTCTTCTTAGTACCGTAACTAATAGGTGAAAATGTTAAGACGAATAACTTCGTCTTTAATCCATGCGCGTGGTATAAAACAACAAGTGAATGTTAAGTGGGAGAAGCCGCCGTACGTTCCTGCGTATAAAGCGGAGAGATCTGGTGACTTGGAGACTGTTGCACCTGTCTCAGAAGGCGCTGTGGGAACGGATTACGCTTTAAGTCAGGAACTAACAAAGTTAGTAGTTTCATTTACTATATTTTCTAGTAAAATTCAGAGCCCTTGTAGGTTATGTTCTGCAAAGTGTGTAATCAGTTGAAGTATTGGTCTCACATAGACATAGAAGTCAAGATAGTATCATGACTGCAAAACTGGACTAAGCATAACATAAGTATAAATAATACAGTCTACAGAGTTTTCTAAAACAGACAGTTCATAATCATATTTTTCTTGAGTCCATTCGAGTTGAACACTATTGATGAACAGTTTATTTATAATATACCATAGTATATTGAGTGAGTCATAACTCTAGTTTTCATCACTGGCATGCTATGCTTTTTATTGATCCAAATAACTATCAGATATATAAATGTTATCCATCATAGATTTATAAGAATCATAATAATATAATATTTACAGTGCGCCAGAACCAGTGAAACGTATATTCTCAGTGGCACATCTTGGACAAAAAGAACATAATGCTCTCATTAAAAAGGAATTAATGGATAGAGTCCGGAGACATCAGTATGATGAAAATACTGCTGAAACTCGAAGTAAGTTCATAAAATTATATTATATACCAAATTCTCTTTTTTTATGAGTAGCTAACCTCATGTATATTAAACAGTATATGTTCTAATATCCAAATTAAATTAATTGACAAAAAGACCGTCAACACATAATATTATACATTATTAGCTGACCCCGCCAACATTGTTTCGCCATATAAAAGTTGGCGTATAAAAATAGGGGTTGGTGATAGAAAGGTGAAAATTGGAAATTGTATATATTTTTTGATGCAACATAATAAAAAAATATATTAAAAAAACGTTCATAAAACTCAGGGGTATAAAAAATAGTTTACAACCTATTCTGAGACCTACCAAATGTATGTACAAGATTTCATAAAAATCGGTCAAGCCGTTTCGGAGGAGTTTGGCAAGTAACACTGTGAC
>DWPQ01000550.1:0-15733 GCA_018251795.1 Perichares adela | reverse complement strand
AACGAATATTCGCATTCGCGGATATTTGCATATTTTTACATATTCGTATTCGCATTCTCAACCGCAATCCGTTTATTTTTAGACAGTTTTTATCAGTCTTCATTTTATCATCTAACTAGCTGACCCCGCCAACGTTGTTTCGGCATTTTTCACATTTTCCATTATTTCTTAGCTCCTAATAGTGGCAGCGTGATGTTATATAGATCTTGCACCGAAAGAATTTTTTAAATCGGTCCAGTATTTATAAAAAGTTATTATTTCGTCGTCCAGGTTACACTTCCGACCGAAAACCCCACCACCGTCGCCGCCCCGAGTGGAGTCGCCGTCCGAGGACTTCTTCCCCCTAACAAACGACACCCCGATCTCAGTCGAACTGCGTCTCGATCCACCCTCGGGCATCCTCGACACCTTCACCACCTCCGAGTTCACCCTCGGCGGTCTGTACGGCGACAGCGTCGCGCCCGAGATGGACAACAGCGGGAGCCTCGACGAGGATCTGATGGAGAACCTCGGCCTCACCGAGGCGCAAGTCGAGAGCATGCTCTCCGACACGGATCTCAAGGCGTTGGACGTGGACTTGAAGGACGACAAGAAGATAGGCATAGCCGAGGACATATTGGACGAGTTGGTGAACACGGTGGACGGGAAGGATCCTTTTTTATCTCAAGGCCAGGGCGCGGACGGGCGCGCCGGCTCTGGCCCGAGCCGGACGTGTGCGGGGGAGGCGCGCGGGTGCAGCGTGGTGCGCGTCGCCCGCCCGCCCGCCGAGTGCGTGTACGTCGAAGCGGCGGTTGAACGCAGGACTGTCGAGGTGGGTTGGGTTGTGTTTTGTGCTAGTTTAACGTTTAACAACAACAATCATGTTTATTGTACACAATCCAGAGGTTTACAACATATTATAGAGGTAGGAAACTGAGATACAAATGGAAACTCAACTGTATGTTTAAGTCGATATATCTCAGTTTTACTCCAGTCTTTAGATAGAACGCGTTTTTGCTAGTTGGAACTAGTTTTTACTAGATGCCTTCGTTAAAATTAGAATTAACTAGCCGAAACTATAAATAACTAGTCAAAACTAGAAATAACTAATCAAAACTAGAATTAACTAGTCAAAACTAGAATGAACTAGTCAAAACTAGAATGAACTAGTCAAAACTAGAATGAACTAGTCAAAACTAGAATTAACTAGTCAAAACTAGAATTAACTAGTCAAAACTAGAATTAACTAGTCAAAACTAGAATTCTGCGTATTAGTTTTCTAATCATGACTCGCTTCGGTGAAGCAAAACATAACGAAACTTGCACACCAGACAGTTGTACATAATGTTGTCATGTGAAGTCTGTACACTTGGTTAGTGGACATGTACTTAAACATTCAGTGTGAGAGGAGCCACGAGCCCAGCCGTGGGACAGTAATGGGGTGTTATGTAAGTAAAACGATTTAAATTGAATTTACAATTTATTCATTTCCAACTCCGAAGGTACCTCCCCCGACGCCGAAGAGGCTCGAAACGCCCAAGGAGGTGGTCAGCGCGCCCGAAGTGGACACGCGACCCTCGCCTGTGCCCACCAACAAGATCATCATCGAGGAGGTCAACGAGGTGCCCCACATCAGACTGGACAGGCGCAAGGACGACACCATCGAGGAGGTAACATGTGTTCAAAATTATATCTATATACAACTAAATAATATTGGCGTGTCTGTTTGTAATATTAAAATGATCGCTTTATAGCAAATTCATATGTATGTGTACACGGTACGTATATCAAAACTAACTGTGCCCGTGTTCTTGTCTGCGTGGAAATAATGATAATAGTAATATATTTATTTATTTCCTCTTACGCAAGTTATAACAATTTTAAAAGTTACATCTAATGTAATAAAAATCAATGCGTCGCAAAGCTTTTCCAGTGTAAATTCGAATCCCGCGGGATTTCTAAGGTAAAAGAGTAGTGTATGTTACGCCTTATTACATCAGCTATCTTTCAGTGAAAGTGAAGTCCCGTTAAAGTCGGTGCAGTCGTTCAAGAGATTACTATCAGTGGGACTATAATGTGTTGTTATGTATGTACGTGTTTGTATTCGAGGTCCAGCTGCCGCACGGCGTGCAACTGAAGACGGTGCAGACGAAGCACTCGCCGCTGAAGAAGCACATCATAACGTCGGCGGCGCACCGGCGCGCGAGCGACGTCACGCTCGTCACGTCGGAGGCGACGCAGCCGCAGATCGTGACCGTCGCCGTCTCGGATAGCTTGAAGGTGCTATTTTATTTATACTAGGGGACGTTTATATGGAATGTGTCGAAATGTACGGTTATGACAGTCCCTGCGGAAAGGTTTTTGTCGTGACAGCATATTATACGGAATGCATCGGAACAGAGCCACTAGTACCGTACATTTTTAAAATGGCGTGAATGTGAACGGTAACCGCTAAGATTTTTGTCTAGGGGCTCTGAGATTACATGTGAGACAGTTTGTAGGTTTCTATAAAGGTTGAGGTGTTAGGAGGTAGTTGGTAGATCGGAGGTAGTGGTAGGAGGTGTAAGGAGGAGGACCTTAGTTTTTTAAGTTTCGTGCAATATCAGTTGCTTAGTATACTTTGCTAAGGTTTTATTCCGCTGATCCGGCTCGAAGGACCGAAAAGTACTGAGATTATCTATTGTATTTCTTAAAATGCTACATGTTGAATTAGCCCGCTTGGCGTGAAATGCCCCATCTAATCATGTACTTTGTGGTTGTATCTCCGCAGGTGCGTCTCCAGAGCCAGGCGGTGGGCTCGCAGGGCACCGTGGTCGGTCTGTTGCAGAACGGGCCGCTCGCGACCGTGCTGCCGTCTGCCGTGTCGCATTCGAAGCTCACCGGTGGGTATAACGAAATTTATATGAATACTGTGCATTGTATCGCACTGTAGAGTTAGTTTTATAAGTTGTATAGAGGTAAAAAGTACTTTAATTCATAAGTTTCTTGTAATATATATTTCTCAGTTGCTAAGGTTCTACTGATTCTGCTCGAAGGACTAGAAAGTAGGACATTTATATGGAAAGTGTAGGGACAGAGGTTAGATGTGGGATGGTTTACATGTTGGATAGATTTGGATAAAGGATGAGGTGTTTAATATGCTGTGAAATGGTTTCTTGAAATATCAGGTTCTTAGTATATTTTTCAAAGGTTTTATTCTACTGATCCGGCTCGAAGGACCAAATAGTACAGAAATTGACCTGTAAATTATACTAATTAATAAAATTCATATAAATTGTACTTCTTAGAATGTTATGTCTTACTGTCGTTAACAATTTTAACTATTGGTCATCAGTATTTATTTGAAATTAAATTTCCAAAATATTTATTTTGTTCTTCTAACTAATATATGTTATCAGTTCGTTAAATAACGTTAGTCCTTTAAACTGTTATTCTATAATAATCTTGTTTGATATAATAGTGGTATATTCGATGATTCAGGCCTTCAGCACCTTACTCGTTGAGGTTTTAACTTAACTAGCTATCTTTCCATCAGGCACAGCAACAGTTGCGACCGTCTCGAGCGTGGTCACAGCCGGCGGCACGACGAACGTGGTGTCAGCCGCCAGCATGGCCAACATGGTCAGCGTGTCCAACATGGCCAGCGTGGCGAACATAGCCAACGCCGCGCGCCGCGTCAACGCACCGCTCGTTCAAATAGCGCCCGCGTCGCTCGCACACAAGCCGCTACAGATACACCACCATCCAGTCGTCGTGACGCCCCAACTGCACCACGTGCCGCAGAGCAAGTTGAAAGTGTTGCACGCGCACACCTTGACGCACACGCAGCGAGCTCAACTCCTCGCGCAGAACAGGTCGATAGCTCAGCTGTCGTCGGTCGTGTCGCTCGCGGCGATCGGCGACACGAAACCGCCCTCGGCGCTTATCAAGACCGCGCCCGGCTCCGTGGCGCAGTTCTTCGAGATCAAGGGCGGGCAGCTCGGCAAGGGACCGCATCTGGTGAACGTTCTGCGGCAACCGCCGCCCGGGAAGGCGACCGTCGCGCGGGTCGACTTCAACGACGCGAAGAAGCGCCAAGTCGTGTTCGACGGCACGGCGCTGAAAGGCAACATGGCGGCGGCGACGCGACCGCAGCGGCTGAGCGTCAGCCTCGACGGGCGACAGATCGTCCGGACGGCGATGCCGACGGTCAGGCCGCAGGTGCGACATCAGATCCAGTTGAAGAATCGCACGGTGCAAGTCGCCACGCCGATACCGAGGAGCGTCTCGGATCCGTCGACGTCGATAACGATAGCGCCGCCGAAGACGGCGTCGATACCGAGCTCGGTGGTCGCGAACCTTCTCCAGAAGAACGTGCAGCTGCCGAAGGGGCAGAAGATCGCGATCTCGGGCCCCGGCGGGCAGGCGCTGTCGGCCAACGTGCAAGCGATAGCGTTCACCACCGCGCAGCTGAAGGCGCGCCAGGGCAGGCTGATCACGCAGCAGAGGCCTACGCCTGTCGCGTGAGTATTGTACATTTCGTTATGTAACATTTGCCTTGACTGTGTTAGGTAAGATCTTACAGTTGTAAAATTTACATTTGTTATTTTGTACGTTTGTAGTGTTTTCCCACAAATAATACTAGACCGATTTAATAGAAATTTGGTGTAGACATAGTCTTGAGTTCTACACTCTAGAGAAAGGATATAGGCTATTTTTTAATGCGAAATAAGGATTATAAGAGTTTGATATAGGTTGAATAGGTGATGGAAGTTTGTACGGAAATTACTACGCCAGATTTTTTTATCCTAGAATTCCCGCGGGGTGTTTATTTACGTGGGAAAAGTTATGTGACACATTGATTTCCACACGGACAAAGCCGTGGGCGCAGCTAGTAGGTGCTATAGAGCAATCAAACAATTACAATTTCGAATTCAAATGTTTTCACAGAGAGATTGTGGAGGCGTCGACGGCGCCGGTGCCGACGTCTTCGAACTCTACGCCTCTTTCCGGAGGTGCGGAGTCGTCAGCGGAGGAAACGGGTGTGCGGCGACGTGCAACAGACACACTCCCCATGGAAGTTACGTGACGCTGCGCCGGCGAGACACCGCCCGTTATACGGATCGACAGTGACTGTGATAGTGACTCCCGTGACACTTTAAATTGTGAAACATTGAACTCTGGCAACAGTGCATCGAGATACAACACGAGCAGTGAAAATGTACGCGTTAATAATATCAACGACGCAGAAACGGGCGGCCGGACGTCGGGGACCGATCGTAGAAGTGATCCGAGTGGCAAAGACAACGATACAATTCAAAGTGATACAAAATATACTTCAAATAGTGTCCAATCAATATCTTCCAATAGTGATACTGTTAAGACGTTTAATACTACAAATTCTAATAAGCTTTATTGTAATGAAAATATAGAAATAGTTGTCAGTGATAGCGAGGACGACAATGAAGCGGATAAGAAAATAGTTAGGTCGAAAACTCCTGATCGTTGTAACGATACAAGTGTCCAAGTAGTAATCAGTGATACAAGTGACTCTAGCTCTGACACAAGTTCCGATTCAAGTTCTGGCTCAAGTAGCAGTACTAGTAGTTCCGATTCTGATAGCTCTAGTAGCGGAAGTGTTAAAAACAAAAAGCGTAGTAGCGGTGCCGCCAATGTTTCCGATAGCCTAATTGAAATTAATACGGATACGGATAGGAGTAGGTCTCCTATTAGACCTAAGAACAAAAATATTAGCAGTGTTAACTCTGATGTACATCGCAATAGTCCTGGAAATGCAAATGTCGAAATTATAGTCAGTGATACGAGTGATAATGACACAAATACGGGTTTGAATCGAGATAGGTCTCCGGATATTTCAATCGTTGCGACTGGAAAGGGAAAAATTACCAAAGAGAACATCGTATCTGTTTCTCTCGACAGCCCTACGGTTAGCGAATCAAATGTTAATAGTGATGTTTTTGTTTCTGATGCAACGAATCTCGAAAGTGAAAACGTTATACTTGATAAAGAACGAGCTAGGTCACCGGTTACAGGAAGGTGTAAAGTTGCAAGTGTCAAACGGAAAGTTAATACGAGCGAAGACGATGACGGGGGTACGCGTAGAGTCAGGTTGGCGGCTGGACCTCCCAACGACGTTACAGGTAAAGTTTCAGTTATAAATATTGTCAAGGATAGTGATTACACGACTGGGACTAGAGGTAATTCTGATTTAGACAAAGATATTACGGTTGCGAATGCCACAGGAAAAGTTAGTTATGATAATGAAAATGATGTTTTGGTTAATAGAGTTAAACCCACCTGTTCTCTAGACAGACAAATTTGTGAAGTAGGGGATTTTGAAATAGAAAATACTGAAGGGCTCAAGAATATAAGTCGATCGCAATTTCCTAGTAAACCTAAAAATGTCAGTGGGAAGAGAAGGTTCGATGAATCCTCTAGCACCGATATTGATAGCGATGAGAGTTATGGTACTGATGATTACTTAGGGGATATGGACGATAGTGATTACGAAAGTAGGAAGAAAATTAAGAAAACACTAAAGGTCATGTGTAAACATCGCAGTAAGTGGAGGAGAACGAATTATATGTCAGGCGAGTTATCCACCAATTCACCACTTGACATTAGCAACAACACTGATAGCTTCCCCGATAGGAATAAAGGAAAATATTGTGGTTATAAATACAGTTCTGCATGTGAGACTATTGGTTATTCTGAGGGTGATTATGATGATATTTACGCCGATGTTAAAGAAATTGACGATAGTGATATAGTTCCTGATTCCAAGGTAACTAATGAAGCATTGATGTTAAATTCAGATAATCTTATTAGTTCTAATAACGATATTGGTAATGGCGATGGTAGACTACACACTGAACCAAATAAATCCATAACATTTACCGGTTCTATACCTTTAACGATAACTTCAAATGATTTTTGTATCCATACTACAATCGATGGTGTATTAGATGCTTTGTCGTCCGTTCCAGATTTGAATGATTCTGGATTGCCTTTAAGTCTTGGGGCGTCAGATGTTAAAAGTAACACCATTAGTGCTAACGATAATGTTACGGATAGCGTCTCAACCATTCCGAATATACCTAAACGAAATACAATAAATAAAGCTCCTACCTCAAACAAAAAGACTAATTTAAAAAAAACTGATTGTACACCTAAACATCCGTCGCGTAGTTCAGTTATACCTAAAAACGTTTCAGAAGGTTCTAACTCTAAAGCTAAAGCTGCCAATGTAAGTCATATTACTAATAATAAATCTCTAGACGGCCTAAAGAAAGTTACAAATAAAATTAAAGCTGATAGTACTTGTAAACGCGATCTAAATAGTGTACCAACGCTTCCTAATAAGCCCGTAAGTAGCGCACTGTCTATGCCTTTATTAGAAACTTCAAATGACGATGAGTGGTTTGACGTGCCCATAACTTCTGAACGAGCGGTAGATGTTCCGAATGAGATGATACCTTCTAAATGGATTGGTCCTTCGATAGTAATTACCAGGAATGAAAATTCAGGTGACAACAGTGACCACAATGTCGCAATAAATATTCCAAGTGTCCCTGACACTAATGAAATTTCTGCTAAAATCCCCACGAGTGATGTCATTTCGAATAGTGATATACATTGTAATAGTAATAGTGTCCGTGATGGCCAATCAACTGTGTCGCAGGTTACCCAAATACCCAATGATACATTACCCAAATCTAAAACTACCACGCCAAATATATCTTCAAGCAATGAAAGTGCTCTTAAGGACACTTGTAGCGATCGCGTACTAAACCCATCGACTCATAAAAATTTGCCTATGAACTGCAAAAAGCTAATACCTTTGTCTGTAGTAACTACAAATAATAAAACAATAAACGGAATGAAAAAAGGCAGTAATCCCATCATTCTGAAGGTTGTAAATAGCGCTGACAGTTCAAATTCGCAACTTATACTTGGTAAAATATTGCCAGTTAACGTTATTGATGGCGTCAAAAATTTCCTCGAAAGGTCTCCTCATCTTTATTCCACAGAAACCGATCGTAGTCGTTGTCATAACAATAATGAAGCAAATACTAATTCTTCCAAAATTGTATTTCAGTATCCAAATAAGCTTACAAAGAATTCAAATAATCAAAATATAGAAACTATTGAAATCGATGATGATGCTACAAGCAGTTTGTTTGATAAATCAAAAGCACTTAATCAGCAAAAATCTAGCCAAAGTAAAGAAAATAATGAAGTAGATATGGAATTTGATATTGAAAAGCATTTAGTCCCGACAAAAATATATAAAAACGCACTTAATTCTGATATTCAGACAATTCAAGTGGACAATGATACAGATTCAGCATCGGAGTCAACAAAAGATGGTTTAGATAATAACATTTCTGTACCAAAACCCAAAATACTAAACGAATGTAGTAAAGCTGTACGTCATAAAATAAGGATTGTTGCAATTAAACGCAGAGTTATCGACCATGGAAAAGCTAACCGTAATATTGAAGTAATTGAAATCGATGATGAAGACGAAGACGCAAAACGCATTGATACTATCAAAGAGAATAATTCTGAATTAAAAAATAAAGATGAAAGTTCCGACACCATAATTAATAAAAACGGTGATGAAGTTGTTGAACCAAGTAAGTTAAATGACGCCTGTAAACAAAATCTTGCCCCTCCTGTAGAAAATAATTTACCAGAATGCTTGCCTGATTTCGATTTTTGTAAAAACAACACGAAATTGAATACTGTTATGGGTAAATTAGACCAGACCTGTCAAGAAAATGTTCTTTCTATTGAACAGAATTATTTACTAGATGGTATCTCTGATAATGTTACGAATCTAACCCATGAAAGCTGTATATCTGAAACTTATAATAAATTCCGAGCGGATTTAACTATTTCTGAACCGCAGGCGAATGTTACACAAGAAAACGTTACTCTTGAAACAAGTAATTTGGGCAATGCTTCGAAAAATGAAGTTAACTCAATTGAAGGAAATGATATACTAGATTACTTATGCGATACGGCTATTTCTGAATCTCATGTCGATATTACACAAGAATATATCATTCCCGAAATGGGCAATTTGGAACTTGCTTACAAAGAAAATATTGTTCCTTCTGAACGGAATGATTTACGAGATGTTAACTCTAATACGATTATTTTAGAAACAGACAGCCAGGTGAACCTAAATGATGAAAATAATGTTCAAGTAGATAATTCTAAACAAATACTCTTTAGTAGTCATGATTCCGTCAGTGAAAAAGTTAGCAGTAATGCATTTAATGATAATGTTATAGAACGAGATTCAGTGAATATCAATGATAATAATTCATGTCAGCACTTAGCTAACAATTGCAAGCCAAGCAGTCAAGCGGGCGCAAATGATGCCACAGAACCGGACTTGGATTTACTTATTGAAGAACTATTTGTTTTAACTAAGAATGACGGTACAGCGAATATTTCTGTTTTGGATGAACAAATTGTTGATTTTGTTCTTGATAGCTCAGACAAGACTATTGAGAGATCCAGTTCCAAAGACGTTTTGTTTGATGATGGAGTTGAAATTGAGTCAAACAAAGAGAATGTCTGTAACAACGAAGGCAATATTGATAAACTCCTCGTAGATTATATCATCAACACAGACAGAAATGGTACAAGTTCAGAGATTAATATCGAAAAAGAATTTGATGATTTTTCCATTAGCGACGAGAGCAGTATGACTGAGTTATTGATAAACGCAAAACCTGGTCAACAGTTTATTTCAGATTTAAATGTTTCCGGCAAATTGTGCATCGAAGAGAATAATAATAATACCAGCTTGGAAATAGATAATAAACATGCAGGAGTTTCTCAAGGTGGTTTTAAAGTATATCAAGTGACAAATGTTGAACAAAAAGTTTGTAATAATGATATTAATTACGAAAGTATGAAAGCATTTATAGAAAATTGTGCATCTGAAACTAATCCTGGAAACCAAGTTAATATTGAGTACATCGGTAATTATCAAAATAACATAATGTTCACTGAAGGTTTTCCTACTGATACGTATGTTGAAAATAAATTTAATAGTAATTGTGTTATTAGTGACATTACTAACATTGAAGATGATTCTGAAAATAACATTGAAGAAACTTTCGTTGATTATATTCTTAATGATGACTTTACAGAAAAAGAGACAATTTATATGGTAAATAGTGATGTTTCTGTATCCGGCCCACATTTGAAGGATAATATTTTTAATACTGAGAATAATAACACTGAAAAATGCATTGCCTTTTTAAACTTTGAAATTAATCTGCTTGGTGATGTGTATACTGAAAACGATGACAAAAATAAAATTTGCAATGAAAGTGCTAAATGCAAGAGTTATAAAGAACTCAGTAATCATTTGGAGGCGGATAATTATAACGTTGGTTCATATGTTATCAAAGAATATGTCGAATATGTGTTAAGCAATGATTCAACCACCATAACCTCTGTGTCTCTAGAAGATAGACTTATTGCAGACGTAACCATGAGAGAAGATATGAAGAAACCTATATACAGGCAATTAGACTTAAATTTCCATCTAGATTCGTTACAAGATAACATAAGTGAAGATACAATTAATGTTGAAAATGGAAGTTCTGAATTTTCTGGTATTGATTACAATTATGATAACCATAGCAATAGTTTGAGTAACTCTATTTCAAAGGCAATTATAATTTTAAACGATGATGACGAGTGTGTTGAAATAGATCAAAATGACGTTGATAATAATTTACAGACGTATACAGAAGATGTTGAAATTTGTCATGATTCCAACCAACTTGAACAATTTTCAAAGGAAACAATAGACGATCAAAGCAATTTAGCTTTCAGTGGTGCAAATTGTAATGATGTTCGTGTAGATACATTCTATGAAGGTGATAATATTAACGGGGATAAAATATTAATTGAAATCGGTAATAGTCAAATGATTACTAAAGAAGAAATAATTTCAAATTACGAGAGAGATTTAATCAAGATAAATACGGATGAATTGAATATTATGACTGACTATAACCCTGAGAATACCAATGAAAATGTTGTTGATAATTTAATAAATATTAATGATATTTGTCACACTACTAGTATCAATCCTGTATTTACGGCATTGAGAGTTATACATGATGATACATTCGCGGATATCATTGACAACGATTTAGAACATGACAAAATGAATTTCGAAACCTCCACAAATCACGAAACAGTTTGTATCAATGCAGATAAAAGTAATAGTCGAAATATAACAGATGTAACAGAAATTTCCGATGCAACAACCGGTGATATAAATTCTGAAGCTGAATTTGGTACAATTGCTGATTTAATTCATGATAGAAATAGTGATATTGATTTCGTCAGAGATACAGTAAACATATTGAGAGATGTTAACAACGATAATGGACATATCGAAAGCGATCAACAAGTACGTTGGAACGAAACAAGTTATAAGAAAGACGAACCTTTAGATATTTCAGTTGGACGTGTTGAAATTATCGACAACCACGCTAGTCATATTGCAATGGATTTAAGCCTTGAGACGAGTGAAACTGATGACGAGTCCACAGAAACCATCGTCGATGAAGTTGATGAATTGAGTAGCGAACATTCTTTCTTGGAAAATAGTAATAACAATGATGAAGGAAAGGCTAACGATGAAACGTTTGTACCAGTTAAAGATAAACATATATCAAACTGTTTAAGAGATAGCCCAAGTCAACAAGACCGATTTAAGATTAATTCCGTGTTATTGAACACGCTGAAGCATTCCAATATGGATGTGAGTAGATTATGCTTCGCACCAGAACGGAGCATTGTGAATTCGGTTCCGCCGCCTATAATGGTTTTCTAGCACCCGCCACGTCAACCGCCCGCGTGAGTCCATTGTGCTGATCATATAACCACCTACCGTCATTTGTGTAGAATAATCGTAGACAGAGAATACTATACTCGTACAGTTTTGTCTATGGCCACAGACAAAGAATAATAATTGTACTCACTAGAAGTGACAGGGATAGTTGTACCTAAGCGATGTTGAGGGAAATTTAACTTTTAAAAGAGAGTCAATTTCAGTAGGATTACTTCTCGTTTAATAATGAACATATTAGTAGTAATTAAGTGAGCTAATTAAAAGTAAATAAATATCACATTCGTTTCTAAGCGACTTTGGGTTAATTTTATACTAGAATGATATTTACTTGTATCCTTTTAAACAACCATTCGTTTTATTAACTCTGCTTACTTGATTAAGAAACAAAATGTCAATTTTTGTACGCCATATGTTATATTAAATCATTTTGACGACAAAAATATTATTTAAATATCTGTGGCCACGGCAATCTTTTGTCTATGGTATTATCTGTCTTACTTTGTAGTGGAATATAAATAATATATTATACTGAAATAAAAAATGAATTAAATGTACAGTCTCAATCAGGTCCTGTGTATATCGATGTATTAGTATATCGAGTAGTTAATTTGTATGTGTGCGTTGTACGCTACGTCGTTTCTATGTGTGTTTCGTCTGGTCTTTGGGTACTACGTCTGTGTTATTTGGTCTTCCTATCTCTGTTTATCTTTGACTGTCTCGCTCTCTTCGCTTAGTGGTTCATTATGCTCTACGATTAACTCGACTCTTCGACTAATTTCGTATTGATTTGTATCTGATTGCAACGAATTCGGTTACGCTATGAATTGATAACGTGTCTTGATTACATATTACTGATAACGATTGCCTTGAAGCTATCCGCGATCTCAGATTCGAGTTATCCGAATAGGTAAGAAACAACTCGGCACTGACACGAATAAGCTTCAATCGGTAATATGTTGTTTCGATAATTGATGTATGTTAGTCATTCGGTGATGTAAATATTGATGGATGGGATGTATACGTTGAGTAAGGCCTATTTTAATAATTAAGTATTATCATTAGCTCGGAACTGCATTTTATAATTATATCAGCGATTTAAACATTTCAGACTCTTGTATCAATTTCATATCATTATTTCATTATGTCCAACAGAGGCCTTTTCGTTACTGATTCGAATCGTATTGATAATTTTTGTCTATGACTATCGTTGTCAAAATTATCTCTGGTTTTAATTAAATCATCAGTACTATTAACTGTCTGTCGTTATCTTGTTGGTTAGGTACCAAACTATATTACGTAGCTCTTGAATAAATGATCTAAGCAACGATTTATCTTCGTTAGTTTGAATAATTATACCATTAATTTTCGGATTGCGTTCCATGTTCAAAGATTTGAAAATCTAGTTTTATTTTTCTGTCCTGAACCATAGAGTAAGAATATTAAGTCGGAAGTGTCACGGACGTATAACTACAGGTACATTATTTTTTAATTTAATCTATTTATTTATTCGATCGAGGTATGAAAAAATTATGCAAAGTAAAGATTTATTGTATTATTTGAATTAAACTTTGAAAATATCTCTAATAGTAATGTTTGTTTAAAATATGCGGCGCTTTTAAAATATAAACACTAACGCCCCCTGCCGTGTAGCAATTCAAATAGTTCTGTTTTTGTGTCAAAAGATGGCGTTACTTGTTAAATCATTAGAAATTGTTTTAATTTACAAAGTTTTATTGGGGGAATATTTGCAGCAATGGATTTTCATAAACAATTTTTAATTACATCATTGGATTACTCAAAGGAATTTACACTTATTATATTATTATTTTTTAATTCGAAGTATGCTTTTGCAATTAAATACATACTGCGAATATATTTGCAAGACTCTTGCAAATCCATTGATTACAATGAATTTGCGAAATTTGCAAACGAACACACACAATTATGTGCGTGTTAGTTTGCATGCGTGCGTGCGTTCGTGTTCGTTGCACACAATTATGTGTGTGTTCGTTTCACCCATAACACACAGGACTGGTATAATTTAATGAGTTCTTAAGTTCAGAAGACTTGATTACTGTAATAAAATTAGTTCACGGCACTTCCTCTTATATCTTCACTCTGTGGCGAATTCTTCGAAACTAAAAAGCGACACCCTTACACAATTTTAAACTTCCCTTCTGTATAGTCATAAGCATTTATGCTGGTAAGAATTATAGATTAATATATTAGACAAAACAATATGGCGGTAAGGATTAGGCACCAGTCACATGGACAATATGTTTTCTCGATAACCATATAGTGTTTTATCCCACACGCGGGCACCGTTGAACAGTGACGGATGAGTATGAGTAGCATCGTAATAGTGTTTTTAGAAATGGCGTACGTTGTTTATTATTGGATATGTTAGTTGAGGAATCAAACTATATACACACGGAGTCGTCAAGTCTCATTTGTAAGATACATCTGACTGTATAATATTCTACCGGACTATGAGATGTGACCAGACATGCTGAGACGTGACGAGACGAGTTCGGACGTGACGAGACGAGTCCAGACGTGACGAGACGAGTTGAGTCGTGACGAAACGAGTCGAGTCGTCCCGTCGTCGTTCAGACGTCACACGATAGTTACAAGTGACAAATACAGACGCACCATGTTACAATATACATGTTGTATTTGTTTATAACATACAGGTTGTTATCGTTAAATGTGTTGTGTGTTGATAGTAAACTCAGAAATATAGTTTCTTCGTTTATTTTATGACTCTTGCACCGTCGATGAATCCTTTGGGTGGGTGATGTCATAACAACCGAAACACTTAATAGTACATTACGATACGAGCGAACTAAGTGGTGTATCATTGCACGGAGTGTAGTTAGTGGTAAACGTAGTGCAATGATACACCACGTAGGTCAAAAGTATCGTATATTATTGTATAGCACTGCGTGATATAAACCCGCGAACGGACGCGGCCGTGCGTAAAGTGCGGGTTTTTTTCATACTGTGCTATAAAATGTTTTTACGGTTGATTTAAGAAGGGGTGGTACGTTAGATTAATGAGTCGTCATAAGTCTAAGGTATGTCCCAAAATCAATTAGACGGTAAAAATCTTGGTATTTAAGCAAATAACTATACATTTAACGCACTTTACGTCAACAGCCTGTATAACATCTATATAAGGATTTCATGTCCTTTATACAGCGATTTTGAAACACGCGTTTTCCTAACATAGGAGATAGATATACATTTATCGACATACCTGCAGTTAATATCACTGCATGACTGTACTTCGAAGTTAAATAGACAGTTTTGTTCGCTCGCGTTCGATACGATTGTACACGGTAATTAAAATATTATACTCTGCGTACCTACGTTCTGTTTAAATCAAATTATTGTTTGCTCGCTTGGAGGTATTCTTTGTATGGATTGATTTTATACGTTCAGTGTGGTGGTACCACGAACTAATATTATCGGTGATTGAACGGTGCGACATCGTTATGATGGTAGATATGGGTGTAGCTTGGTTTCTGTACTCGTAAAGATGTAAAGGGCACGGGGCAACAGCAAAATATCTATCAGAAATAAACAACAAAGTGTAAGATAGGTCTAACATTTCACTCCACAAATTATTTGTTCTGCATACATAACAATCCGTAATTGTCCCACTGCTGGGCTCGGGTCTCTTACACTGAGAGGGTTTAAGGTCTAATTAAAGTCATAAATGGTTAATGTTTCGTCGTAAAACTATCGTAAAAATTATTTATGGTTATTTTAGGTCAGTTATAAAATAGTACATTACGATACGAGCGACCTAAGTGGTGTATCATTGCACGGAGTGTAGTTAGTGCTAAACGTAGT